>VZTN01019494.1:0-59133 GCA_013400515.1 Erpornis zantholeuca | reverse complement strand
GGGCCGGCGCTCGGCGGCGGCGTGTTAGGGCTTGGAAGGGGTCTGGGGAGATCATCCAGTCCCACCCCCCTGCCAAGGCAGGGTCACCTAAAGCAGGTGACACAGGAACGCATCTAGGTGGGGTTTGGAATCTCTCCAGAGGAGATTGCACGGCCTCCCTGGGCAGCCTGTCTCTGTGTTCTGCCACCGTCAACGTAGAGAAGTTCTTCTTCATGCTGAGGTGGCACTACTTGTGTTTTAGTTTATGGCCGCTGTTCCTCGTCCTGTCGCTGGGCACTAGCAAAAAGAGTCTGGCACCACCCTCTTGGCACCCGCCTTGGAGATATTTATACGCATTAAATAAGATCCCCTCTCAGTCCTCTCCTGTCCAGACCAAGCAGGCCCAAACCTGTTTAGTCAATCCTGACGCACTCATGAGCAAGTGTCACTCACCTATGGGTTAGTAATGAAGATCGGGTGACGTGCGATGCTCACAGAGTGTGGAGGAGGAAGTGACTCAACACACAACCAATTGCAAACCAGTTCTGGAAAGCTAACTTGCCGGATGCATGTAGGGACATCTGCTAAATAAGTGCCATACTTTTAATTCCTTTAGGGCAAAAAAAGAAGTATATGGGAAACTTAACTATAATAAACCCCATTCTTCCTAGTACCTCCAAGTTACCACAGTGCGGGTTTGACTTAATAATTCCAGTATAACTTTTTGGATTTTATTGTAATAAAAGTCCACTGAACTTTTTTAACACTGTCAATAGGCTGTTCTGAGCAGAGGTAAAAAGGCATATCCACAGTTCCCCATGTAGCAGGGAATGTAGTGGTAATCTCTTCATTAAGTCACCTGGTTGGCAGTTTGCTTTGGTAAGTGTCCTCATGTGTTGAGGGTGCTTTGGTTGAATTTGAGGCAGGGTGAGTAACAGCTGTTCTCCTTGGCTTGACCGCAAATGTGTAAGAAATGAAGTAGGAATGATTAAGTCATGTAATCAGGCTTTGGGAAATGAGATGGTAAAGAGAATTTACCATGAAAGGCAACTGGAATAGTCCAAAATGAAAGGAGAAATGATGATTTCTAAAGGAACCTTACAGCTGTGTGGTCATCAGGATTCAAGTATAGCATTGATGGTAGGAAGTGCTTAAGAAAACTGTGGGTTAAATCACGTATATCCATTTCTTTCTTATTCCATCTTCAAAGGATGAGGCAAACCCATCCCTTTTACTCTTTCATGGTAGATTATACCATTGTGAAGCCTTTGGGCTACTTTTAACCTCCTTTTTATTTAAAACAGGCTAGTTCCTTGGGGTATCATTTTCTTTTTGGCTTTACCTTCTCATTCTGATTAGTGTAACAGAGTATTCTCAGATATGTTCCTGATGCTAGTAATTCTGTCTGTGTCATCTGTACCTATGATTTTTAATTCTTTAATGTTATATTTAGCTTTTAGACCTAGGTCTAAAACAGTAAGTACATCACAAGAGTGTAAGTATGCCTCTCCAGTCACACTGGACTGGCGTCTGAAACTCCAGAAAAAACAACTGGTTTCTGCAAATGTGATTAAAGAAAGTAAATCAGAAAAGGCACCTCTGTCATTTGCAGATAACAGGCTAAATCTTGCATTCCCTCCTTAAGTCTTGCTCGTATAATATTCCTGCTATAATTTGACTTTGCAGCTAGTTTTGCATGAGGCAAGACTGGATGAGTACTGAGTAATAACATCAAGATTATTTCTTGAGAAGCTAATGAAGTGTCATGTTAAGGATATTACTTCAATTTGAGGGACAAGTAGAGTCGCATTATCTAACACTTCCCAGTGCTGAAGTTCCTGTGTTACCATATCCTAAGAATGATTGTGTACAACTAAGTGTAATGGACATAAAACATATTAAAGATGTTAATATGGGTACCTGCTGGCCTCAACTAAATCCATCCCATAACTGCCTGGGGCATTGTTGCTCACATTGCTATGGCATTACGTGGCACAGGCACTGATTATCTCCTGTGTTTCCAAAGGCTGAGTAAGCTGTTGAGGAGAATGCTTCCTGCTGCCATACCTTGGTTTGGAGAGACGAGGCCCACACTGCATGTTGCCTGGACACCTTGGGCCAAGAGTAGGTGGATACATCCATAAAACAAGTCATGCCTACAGCACAACCAGGTGTCATATCTGTAATTCTCCTCCATTGTGGCAGCTGAGGGGTAGCTGTGCATGACTAGTGTTACCATCAGAGTGAGACTGGCATTAACTGGATGACGTAAGAGCCATGCAGGTAAGGGAAGTCACTGCCTTAGAGTGCAGACAGACAAGGCAGAGAAGGCAGGAAAATATAGTCTCTGTTTTTCTTTATTTTTCTTGCTGATGAAATTATGCTGAATCTGGTCAGATCAATCTGACCTAGGTAACAAAGGCCGTCAGGAGCAACACTAGCAAGTAAAATTCAGGTTGTCCAAATCCCATTATGGCACCTTAGTCCAGTCTGATATACACACAAAGAACTCATGCAATTGGAACAGGACCTGCAATGGACTTGTGGTGTAGCTGTGTCCCTTCTCTGCACCGTGAAACATGCTGGGCTGAAAAGCAGGAGCACTATCAGGGGCTGCTTATCCCCCGATGGCCTCTGGCTCAGCTTTCTTGCTTCTTTCAGTGTTCCATGTCCCGAAAAGATGAAAGGAGGTTTCTTTTCTGCTTTCTCAGAGTTGTTTATTTTTCTCTTATCAAAACCTCACAGACACGAGCTGTGTGCTCCAAGGACACGAGTGCAGAAAGGGTAATGGCTGCTAACAGCAGCTACCTTTTATATCTACTATTGACCAGTTAGGAAGTTCTATGTATTTTGTTTTGTTCCCAACACCAGTAAACTCTCATTTTATTGATATGTCTTTTCTATTCTAAATTTCTTCCACCAACCAACACACCACAGGAACTGGTGTCAGAGAAGAAAGGAAGAAGAAGAAGGAAGAAGAAGAAGAAGGAAGGAGAAGAAGAAAGAAGAGAAGGCCGACACCCTAAAATCCCCATGTTGTCTCTATCTAATACATAGAGCAAAATCCAAACTTACAACTAAACTCTCTGTGGTACACTATACAAAAATCTCTTCATCTCTCTCATGCATTCAGGTTCTCCCAAAAGTGAAGGGAGCTTCTCCCAAAAGCTTAGGTCGCTGGCTAAGCCATTTTTTAAGGAGCTCTGGGGAAAGGAACCCCCAGAGGAGCAGGAGAAGCTTTCAGGCTTCCCTGGACTCCAACAGAGCACTGCAAGCCACCAGCTGTCCTTGGGAACCTTCCTGCCTGTTACATAGTGCCTGTGGGAGTACTGCTGCTGTGGTATTCCCACGTGGATGGCTGCCATACATAACCACTTTTAATAGCACTGAAACCACAGCAGCCTTATGGAGGAGGGCTGTGTCTGAAGAGCTCTTATTCCTAATGCACTGGGGGCCCTGGGCACAGAGAGGGTGTTGTGTAGCTATGGAGCTAGGAGGGAAAGAATTAAAGCTGTATTCAGGACCAGGAATAAAGCCATGCTATATCTATGGCGTTAGAGACAAGAATGAACTTCAGGGCAAGACTTGAAGCACTGGATTTTGAGGAGTTTGTGGTCCTCAGACTCTACCCCATCTCATGTGTCTGAGGTGGATGGTGACAATATTTCCTGCCATAGTACAGTAATGGGTCTGGTTATGCCTACCTCAAAAAGAAAACTTAAATTTGGTACTTTTGAGCTAAACTCTACATATGTCTTAGTTACGTTAATTTTCACTCTACTTCTGATATAGATTTTAAACTTGGAAATTCGAAACATGTACATGCTTGTAGGCACACTGATTTCAAATCAGGTGTGCACCTATACAAAATGTGTTTTCTTCCAGACTAAGTTAGTTTATTACAGGCAATGGAATGACTTAGGATGTGTATTCCTCTAGTTCATAGTGAGATTAATCCAGCACAACATGAAAACAGCCTAAGAAAATGATTGCAGGTATAACTCAGGGCACATTTTGAAACTGTTCACTTGATCTTTTGACAGAGCACTGAAATAAAAATGTAGCTTATTTTCTTAAATTGTGAAATACACTGTCTACTGCTACCGCTATGTTTTTTGAACATCATTTAGCATAGTAAATTTCAGGACTTTTTTCCCTACTGTTACGTTAGTACCAGCAGGATTTGTCATGAATAAAAATGACATCTGAAACAGTATTTTTCTTAACTTTGCATGTGTTATCTTCAAGGGCAATATTTGCCCTCTACAAGCATAAGTCTGGAGATTTTTGTGGGTGTGTGTGACTCCATCTCGAACTCGGCAGACAGGGACACTCATGGGCATTCTATATAGATACCAAAGACAAACATTTCACCTAGGTCTTTTCTGCATAGCTTTTCATATGTTAGGTCTTGATAACTTGTTGAGATTGAATGGAATAAAATCTCTTAGATGATGACTTTTTGTACAGTTGAGCAGATGTGGCCTCAGGGCTGTATTGGTTGACTCATTTTCATTTAAAATATATGATTTTGCCAGCTGGAAACTGTCAGCTCTTTTACACATATATGAGTTCAGGGATTTTGGGCTATGCATTGTTGGGTTTGGTGCAGCAGCATTTCTTTTTGAAACGTTTTCATAGTCACAGGACTTAACGGCCTTATACACCGCTGAGATTTTATTGTTAAAAGTTTAAAAAGTGTTCCCCAGCCAATGTTTCTTTGAGTTTAGAAATGTGCAGGTTTGGACTGTGCACTTTAGATTGCTTCATACTGCCTTCATTTAAAATTTTGATGACCTGTAGAATCATTGGAACAACTCCTAAGGATATTGTAGATGCTCTCATCACCTGGGGGTCTGTTTTAATCACTGCCAGATTTTTCAAAAATATATGCTATAATCCAAAGAGAAATCATGGGTCTCATAAAATTGGTAGATCAAGTTCTACAACCTGTGTTATGAAAGGGTTCAAGCCAGCTGGTTGTCACAGCATGTGTCTCACTGTCTTAAAAAGACACAAATCTACAAGATGACCCAGATTTTCTTTCTGTGAACCTCCTGTGCAATAGAAAGCTCATAGTGTTTACTGTTGCCAGAGTACCAGAAATCTGAATTGTGTTAGGCAGTGAGAAGTGTAAAAGTAGCTCTGCTCCAGTAGGTACTTTTTAAAGTATTATCAGACTCATCTAAACAGATGACAGGGGAATAACTTTTGCCATTGCAATATACAGCAGAATAACTGAACTTGGCTGTTGCAAAACAGAGATTCATCTGCATGAGTAAATTTTAAAACTGATGGGCTGCCTCTGATGCTTCCAGACTTTATTATCATGCTAAATTCAAAGTGGCTTTTGCCTGTGTGACTGTAGAAAGCAGTGTTCCCAGCATTACTGAATGGCTTGTAGCCTAAATGAGAGGCTACAAGAGAAAGGGGAAGAGAGCTGGTCTGAGACTAGACTAGCCATGCAGCTACTGCAGTGTAGCCTGTACTAGATTTCTGGGCTAGAATTTACCTACTGGATCCCTCTTTATTAATCCCTAAGCCTTTCAATTAGGTCATGTAGAGAAAGGAGCAAAAACTGGATAGAAAAGTAACTTAACTTTCTCTTGATCCATGCCACTCTTAGAGTAATTTTCATTTTCAGCAGGAAGCTCTTTGAACCAGGCTATTATTCTACCATAACCTGTCTATAGTGCTTCCATATGTACAATGCTTTCTCCACACCTTTCAATGCAGTTGTCTGTTGTCCTTTTTTACCCCAAACCACTGAAGTCAGCAGCCACCTTTGCAGTGGGCATTCATTTTTGACCTTAGACAAATAGGGAAGTATTTGCATTACCACAAGTAATGACGCCTTACCTTATTACATTTTTGTGTTATTAAATTTAATGCCCTACTCCTGTTATAGAAATGTTAATGTTATTGTGCTAGGAAGTTTATTAGCTTGTAATATACATGCAGTATCCTCTGAAGTTTTTCCATAGAGCTTAATGGGACCATTAGATCTCAGAAGGACTTAGGAAAACTGCTTTTCAGTGGGTTACCAATCATCTGGGTAAATGCAACTGGGAAAGTAAGAAGGAAGAATTATATTATCAAGTCCTAGAACCTTCTTCTGTAAAATATATAATAGTCTCTCACAATTTACAGCCATTTTATACTTTTCCTATCGTGGGCTAATGTAATATTCTTTCTAAATTTTTTATAATGCAGATCTTGCAGTTCTGGGTCAGTGGTCATAGGAGCTGAATCAACTGCTGATTATGGGAATAGCTGTCTCACTTCCATGGGCAGTAGGTTTACATTTTGCATTAGTTGGGGTTTTGGACCATTAGTTGTAAATTGTAAAACCAGGAGTCAATATAGGTTTGCAGGTATAACTTCTGTAATTTACTGATCATACAGACAAGGTGCAGGGTGTGTTTCTCCGAGTAGTACGTAAGAATGCACATTGTGGTTTGATTGCCTTTCACCTGGAGAAGCAAGAATTAACATGTTCACCCCTTGTGTTAGTTGCATGCAGGGATAAACAAAAGCCTTCATCCTACCCTGAAAACACACAAGAGGAGTACATTCAGCTTGTGAAGTCACGCCCATTTCCAGTGAAATATTCAGCAAATATTAATTCTAAGCTTTTATTTTTCTTTAATGTGCATAAATTCAGGCTGCCAAACTGCACTAAGCAAGCCTGGGAAAATGTGTGCCTTCACCCAGGTTAATCACACAGACTTAACTACTTGGGTTGCAGAAGAAAGTGACTCATCTACAGATGACAATGGATTAAAAGAAGAGGGGAAAAAATGCCCTAAGTCTCATTCCCTCTTCCTCTGTACTGATAAGGAGACACTTAAGGGAGTAATGCAAACAGAGCTGGAAGAGAAGCTGTGTGTCAGAGTCCAGGTCTGCTACGGTGAGCAATGAAAGTCATGTAATCCCTTCCAGAATCTGCTGATTCTTGAGTTAAAACTAGATTGGTGTCTGGGGGAGGGAGCTGCTTCCTCCCTTTACTTCTTTTGGGAAAAATACTTCTGCTAATTTACCTTATGTCAGTGTGATCTCCTCTCTCTTAACATTTCCACATTGACAAGAGCAATCTTATCCACAAATGGATTTTATTTTGCTATTTGAAGACAGATAATTCTAAAATTGCTCCTATGCTCAGTTTGGAATTTACTGATGGATAATTATGCTGCCAATAATTCACCAGCGGGGTCTTCCACAAATCTGTAATCAACCACAAGAAATTGTGAATATGTAGGGAAAACAGCCTTAGTAAGAGCACTCCTGTGGTAAAGTGGTTTCAACTAAACAATACTAGACAGTGACACTGAAAACATTTGAAAACATCACTGAATTGAAAAAAATACTGAGAAAACATGGCAAATGTGAGTGTGTTTGCATTTTTTCTGGGACAAACATAAGGCAGGTGATTTTGAATCATAGTTCGAGCAAAAGAAGCTGATGCAATAACAATGGGCATCAATGACAAAGGAAAAAGACTATTATCTTTGTCCCCATGAGATGGCACCCTGAACCAGCAGTGCACACAGGGATGGGTTCAAAGTTTTTTTTTTTTTTTTTTTTTCCTGTGAGGAATGGATCATAGGTGTTTTGGTGAGAAATTATCAATCCAAAGCATTGCTTCTCTGCTTTTGTTTCATGGAAGTTGATCTTTGTACAGTTTCAGAGTAACGTGTCAGAGATTTTAGTCTGGTTAACATGTATCAATTTCCCCTTGTATTTTGAATTCCTAGTTATACTGCGAGCCTATTCCAAGTAGTCAGTCAAATCTATGTCATTTTAAGCTGATTTACACTAAGCATTATGCCTAGTGCTAAGTGTTGGGAGCAATTACCTCTAGGGTGAATAGTCAAATCTTCAACAACCTGATCCCAGCACATGTGATCATTCGTTTCCTATTCACCAGATTAAAGGCTTTGTTCTCACTGAAATCTGTCAGTGGTTTGGTTGCCTATTTCAATTTTTTTTCCCCAATGAAACATATACCTGAATCCAGAAGAGCCTCACCCAAAAAAAACCCCAAAAACCGAACCCCCCTCCCAAAGAAAACCAAACTAAAAAACCCAGCAGTAAAGAAAGCACATGACAGTATGAGAAATTAATTTCCTGTCTGTTATTAGAAGTAATAACTGGTGAGTAACACTTCTACGTCAGCAGAGATGTCTGAAGAAAACTGTTTTGCTGCCATACGTGTTGGTTCAGTGTGTTGCTATGTGACACCATCCTTTACACATATTGGTGCAGATGCCTTGGGAGGGAAAGAAAAAAGGGAGTTTGTTGCTGTTCAGTTTATGTCTCTCTCAATGGAACCATAGATTAATGCTTTGTTATTGTAAGTGCTATTTTAATTGCAAATTAGCTTGTGGTCGATGTGATCTTTACTAGCTTTTCTTATGAAATGAAAACTACTTTGGCTATGGTTTATTCCTGTTATTAAATAGTACTATAGACCCATGCTATATGAAGATTATGAAAAGCTCTGCTGTCTATGCCTGTTTACAGACACTCCAGTCTTTGTTACCCTTTGAATATTTCTAATTGTATTAAAGTTGTAGGCCACTAAATCAAAACAGAAATGTACAAATAACCTTGTATCACTGGTTTCCTTGCAAGATCCAAAGCTTATTGTGAAAGCTGTGGCTCGATTAGATGATCTTTCATGACTGACTGTGTAGAAAGAGTGCACCAGTTTTGTTCTATTAATTATTCAGTCCCACTTGTAGATGATTTCCTATGTGGTCGTCTGAATATGCCAGCATTAATTGCAATCAGACGTGCACTAAGAATTAGTGATTAGGAGGAAGGAAAAATACGAACTAGAGTGGGTACTTTGAGCCTCTGAAATAATTGAAATAGTTCTTCATGCTTTGTTGAGCAGCAAGAGTATTCCCTCCCCACAAATGAGCTTGCTTGAAGAGTGGGGAGAAGGCAGCTGGTGATTTTTCCTTTCCAGCAGCATGTAGGAACAGCGTTCCTAGGAGGGAGTGGCAGGGTGAGCCAGGGGAGTGAGGAGTGAGAGCAGGCTGAGTTACAGAAGAGTTACCTGGTGGGTTGCATCCCTTCTGCAACAAAGTGTGTCTGGCATTCCAATTCAGAGATGCAGATAGACAAATATAACTGCTGGATCCTAGCATCCAGCAGTGTCTTTGGATTTTCCCTTGAGACCTGGAAGAGTGAGGACAGTAGCTCATTTATTACTTTGCCAGTAGACTGTAACCTGTTTGTGTTAAAAGGCTTCACACTTTAAGATTTAAAGTGTTCCATGTCACATCCCCGTTGTTTCTACCTTATCCTTTTACCTTATTATTTGAAACTATTTTTTGACAATATCATGGTATGAGGTGTCCAATTCACAGGGGACTTAAAATAGTTTTGATTTTTTCATAAGGAAAAATCCTGTTATTGGTTCTGGGTTTTTTTAATGTGGTGGTAGAAAACCAGGTCATAATAGGTATGAGTAGAAAATACTTTGAGATTAAACTGAACTAATTTAGTGAAAGGTAAATGAAGGACATGGGGATGCTGACTCAAGTAGTTGTTATTCAGTCAGACTGAGGAAGAGTGTTCCTGGACACAGGGACAGCTGCATCACTTTTTGTCCTATGCAAACTTCAACTACTTGAGATTAACATCTTCTTACTTTTCAAGTCAGCATCTTCTGCTTTTACACCTCTTTCTTGTTGGGCTGTAAGTAAGACCCAGTTGTATGCCAGCAATTCCCATAAATCTGAATAAGTAGCTAGCAGGAAGTCACAGTTATTTTAACACTGTCTTCAAGAGCAAGAGAGCCCAAACTGTCCATTCTTAGGGGAAGAAAAACTGCCCCATGAGTCACTCAGTTACCAGAGCCAGTGTGGACTTCTTCACTTGGAGCATAACAATTGCAGCAGTAATTACTAGTTTCATGGCACCATGATCAGAATTAATTAATTTCTCAGCACTAACTAGGTCAGATTGAAGGATTCTGTACTGCTACATAGTGCCAGATCTCATCCATTGCAGAGCAGTTACCCAGTGAAGTATAAGCTATGTTTACACACCTCCCTCTTGGCAAGGCAAAGCCCTTTCCCTTTCCCACTGTCCAGTCTTTCGAGGTACATACTTCTACCTCGAAGTATTTGCCACCTATCAGTAGGAAGGAAATGGTGACTTGTGCTATCTCTGTGAAGGCAGTCTGCCTGTTGTCCACCTCTCTGCAGCTTATGCAGAAGCTCCTGAGCCATACTTCTTAGAACTGGGTCTGAAAAAAGGCTTGCTTCTGTNGCTTATGCAGAAGCTCCTGAGCCACTTCATAGTGACCATACTTGTTAGAACTGGGTCTGAAAAAAGGTTTGCTTCTGCAGAGATGGCAACACTTGGCTTTAGATTACCTGCAGACATCTGAGAAGAGTCTGGCAGCCAACAATATTGTGTATTTTCATAAACATTTCTCTTACAGAAGGCTTAATTAGATACATAACAACGATGTCCCAGATGGCACAGTTTAGTCAGCTGGCCTGTATCTTATTTTAATTGCCTAAACATATCCACACCCTGTCTTTGTTATGAATTCAGTTGTGGAAAAGAATATGAATTGTAAATTTGTTGTCTGGCAATGATGGAAGGTGAACTCCATCTGCATCACAGCAAAAAAAAAAAATTCATTTGTGTAATAAGAGTTTAGGAGCCTTTTGGAAGGAAACATGGGTAGGACCTGATCTGGATGCTGTGGTGTGGCCTGATTTATGCTCAAAGCAACACAGAAACATGTCGTTCCAGAAGGAGATACCATCTCCCCAGTTCCCACTGTCACCAAGGAAGTACTGTGTTGGTAAAAATGCACCCTTTGGTGTCCTACCCCTTTCATTTGGGCAGCTGGGCACACCAGCACTTCAAACTTGAAAGCAAATTCAATTATCTTGCTTATGCCTTTTGTAGTCTAAAAATATGCAGGGCCACCTTGGGTTACTGAGGTGTGAACCTGAGCTGTGCCTGTGGTGTGGGGCAGTTTCCTCACGGGGACTGAGGGGCAGCCATGGCCTTGCAGGAGGTACTTGCTAGTGTTGTCCACTGCAGGCAGCTCGGCTGGCCAGCTAGGGAACTGTGTGGAGCAAGGATAGGACACCTCTTTCTTGGTAAGGACTGCATAAGTCTTTCAAATTATAGAAAATAGACCTGGTGGGCTGCACCAGCACCTCTCCCTCTCCCTTTCTTTTCCTACCGTGTCATGTTCATCGGTACTAACGTGGTCTGTATTACATGAACGCAATGGTTCCCATTCTAGAAGTGAAGGGGTGGGATTTTCTGGTCCCCTACTGCCTCTGGGGACAACTGGCTGCAGGGAAGGCTGCTCCCCTGCAGAGGACCTGGCTCCTTATGGGAGGAAGGTTTGCTTTAGAGCAACAAGAAGATGTTTTCCTCTGAGCGTTAACTCCAGTTTGACCTTGGGCTTTTTAGGCAGCCAAACACATACATATGCCTCTTAGGCAGAGTTAAGATACTGTCTTAATGCATGTAATACATGCAAAGTGCCCAGCCACACACTTCTACGTGTTTTGGTTGTCTTCTGGGTCTCTTTTTCACGATTACATTTTTTCTGCAAATAGCGGTAATCCCAGTTGGAGTTTCTTGGAGTGCTGGCTTTGCTGAGAAGGTCTTTTAATTGCTCATCAACTCCTGCATTCTCTCCTTCATCGCCTTCGTTTGTTCTTGTCTGGTGCCTTTTGTACTGTGCTTGCTGAAGGCAACACACAGGGCTGCTCTTTCCTGCCAGAGCTTGTTGTTGTCTTCAGTGGCTGGGCAGGCAAAGACAACTCTGGTGTGAATCATTTTGCTCCTCCAATGTAGGAGTTGCCATGAAGAATGATTAAGGGAGGGGAAAAAAAAAGCGAGAGTGAGAGGGAGTGTGTGTGCACAAATTGAGGTTGGGAAAGTGGGAGTGGTGTCAATGAGTAGGCAAGTAAGAGTCTTCTGCTCAGCAAGGTTTCAGCACGGGCAGCTGGTTCTTTGTGCTGTGCTCAGTTCATTGATTCGTTTACCAGGATTATAGCCTTGCAAAGTAAGTACGGCTTTTTTCTTTCTCTGATACTTTAATTTATGCCAAGCAAATAGTTAACAAACCTTGGCTGTGAAACATAATTGCATGGAGGGAGTGGGATAAGGAAATTTGTACAGAAAATGTACATATGGAATTAAAGAAGCTTTTTTTGCCTTCCTAAATGACAGTGTTTTGGTTTAATTTCAAAACTGCTGCAATTGCTATGCTAGATTTCTTTCTCCCTGGAAAGATTTTTGGGAAGCAGTGAATAAGATCTGGCAGGTGAGACAGCAAGGGCATTAGGAATTATTAAAATATCATAGTTTGTTGGAAATGGCTATTCCCATGTCAGAAAAAGTGGGTTGTGTGTGATGCCATGAAAATCCCCCATGTACCAAAGTAGGATTTAGGTTGGTTTGTAAGCCTCTGTTAGAGAGGAATATTCCTCTCATTTTCTGCAGAGGTGTGTACGCTCTGCTCTGTCTGCTCCAAGTTATTAACCAAATGACTAATCTGCACTCATTTAAAGTGAAGGACAGAAACTTAGGCCTAGTAATTACAAATTTGTTTTCAGTGCGACCATTTAGTTTGAACAGTTCATTGGCCATCGAAGGACAGCAAAGCTTATTGCAGTGGCTTGTTTCTCTTTCCTTCCTGGAGTGACTTTCCCTGCTATGTTGCTGACAGTGCTTTTTCCTCAACCATATGGGATGCTCTGGTCCCACATCAGTCTGATGTCTTACATTCCTCAATGTCTGTTCAGAGGAAATAGTGTCCTTGCTTTTTTATCCAGGTAGTTTACCAGACGAAGAGTTGCCATTTCTGTAGAAGAAGAAAAGGCTCACAGAAGTATTTTATTTCCTTTATCTCTTGTGTTTGCTGAGTAAGAGCAATTAAACCCTTGATCTAGTTTCAGTGTTAATGCCTCACTTGTGAAATTTGCATGTGGGTTTGTCATATAATTCATCCTCTTGGAATTTTGTTTGGACTAGAGAGGCTACAGCGCTGGTGCTCACAGCTCCTAAGATATAAAACCAATATACCCCGCAGCACTGGATGGCCAGCATTGTCTGTGCTATATCTGCCACAGGATATGGCAGATATATTCTTCTCCTGGAAGAACTGCTTAACCGAGACAAGAATAAAATAAATACTTGCTCTGCTTTGTCGGATTATTCCTACCGTACAGCTATCTTGACTTGTCAGACATTTCCACTCAGATGTTGCTATTCCGGTGATTATAATTATAAATATAAGTTATATTTGGATTTACCCGTAGTAAGCAGATAGTAAACAAAGCCTCCCTGTTGCTTTTTCATTGGAGGGGGGCTGTCGTAGTTGCTGTTGCATCCAAGAGTGACTAAGCAAAAATGATGTCTTATACGAATAAAAAAGTTTAAATCAAGTTTTTCTGAACTGGTTCGGTAGCCTTTCAGCTCCTTTCTGTATCTGAAAATGTTTCTTTCATGCTATGACCGTCACAGTTTTAAATAAAGCTGGGTGGATCTCAAGCTCCAAGCGCTTAGAAGATGCCCCAGTGCTACGGGCCTTTCTGGAAATGCTGACATCCTGCTTTCCGGAGAAAGGAGGGACCCAACAAGAATCCCTGCAGCAGGCCTTTTTAAAATTTCATTTTCAGTTTTTTGACTCCTCCCCATTTGAGGGTTCCCTGTGATTACTGACTCAGGAGCTACGTCTGATTTCTGAGACTGTTAATGGGCAGCTAATGGGCTTTCCTCTCACTGGGAGCCTCAACCCTTCTCACTTGTCTGGAACTGGCTTTACTGGACTTGCAAGGCTTGGGGTGCTCAAGCCTTTAAAGAAATTTAAGATTTTTTACTGTATATTCTTTTCAGTTATATGAATGTTGTGAGCNATGTCATTAATAAATGGAGAATAAAAAACTGACTGACTGGTTGAAAAAGATGGTGGAATAGAGATTATTCTTTGCTACCCAGCCAATCATTCAGGGTTAAGGGTGCAACTGAGCTTTTTTCCCCATAAAATGCCCCGAATGGTCCTTATTTCAATAGTAGCATTAAAAGAAAGAAATTAGAATGGAGAGCTTTGCCACTACCAGAAAGAGCTTCAAAAAGCACAAAAGAAGCTGTGAGAGTATAAACAGTCACTGGATGAACAGAGGTAAATAAAAGGTTCACCGTGAAATTCCTCCTGTTTTTCTCACTGAAAAGAAACATCCAAGCTGTATAAAAAATGATTCAATGTTAATGGTGTCAGAGTTATTAATGAGATCAGAGGAGTTTTTTAGCCATGGTACAGCTTTTAACTGGCATAAGAAGAAGATTTTAATCCAATTATGTAAAATTTCCTATTTTATTTTCTTACTCTGAATGTCTTGCAACTGAAGGAATTGAAACACAGGTAGCACATCTACATCTTAAAGTCAAGGTTAAGCTGCAAAGGAACAAGGGGTATTTTTAATTGGTTATGATTTCATATTGATTTTTAGCCTGTAAGGAAGATCCAGAGGCCTAAACAGATTAATATCATGCCAGCCAATTCTAAATAATATACTTCACTTCATTAACAAATTAAGTTTTTTTCAGGTGTACTGCATGACTCGTGAGATCCTTTGTATTATTTGTCTTTTTGAGGGTGGTAAATGTTTACTGAATGACACATTCTTGGTTCACTGAGTAATTTTCCACCAGTTGCTCAGTAAGAAATACATGTGAAGTTAGCACTTGCCCAAATCTTCAATTTTGGGGGGTGTTGGTGGTGTGGGGTGGGGCAGAGAGAGAGGGATTGAGAAGCAGATGTAGTATACGAGTGTATTGTGTGTTCATGTGAGAATGGTTGCCTCAACAGCAAAGATAAGGTAGGTAGCCTATGCAGGGGAATTTACTTAAGACATGCACAGGCACAAAAGAGCACATTTGTGATGAGAAATTGCAAGGAGGCATTTTAAGGAATGATTTTATGTTTGCTTCTTTGACCCTGTTGTTCCAAGTTACTCCCTCAGCAGCAGTCTCAGTCCTTCAGACTTTTTCTTTTGCCACTGTCCTGCCTAAAACTCTCCTCCTTTAAGGTGTGTGCTGAGCCCATGGTTGCTGGCATGGGCTGGCAAGCTCGACTTTTCTGGTAATTAGTTGCTTTCACGCCAGAGAAATTGTGTCTATGTAAATGAGGTGGATGGTTGCAGTGCTAGGCTGGCACTTGGTCCTCTCTTTGCACCCATAAGATCCCTGAGATATTTCCTGAACCTCATTGTGACATCAGCTCGATGCCTGCTGATGCTGCAAAATGGAATCTCTCATGGAAAATTTCTCTTTATCAAGCAGCTGCCAGAGACTGCCGGAGTGGACTGTTGACTGGAAGATGGACAAGTCCAGCCAGACACATTTTGAATTCAGAATCTGGCAAAACCTCTGGATGTTGTGAAGCAAGCTCCTCTTATTTTTATGTGGGGATAAATTTCTCCAGTGAAATGTGTTCAATGTTTGCTATCTTCAAGACAAATTATTTTTCTTTTTTTTTTTTTCCTTCCCCCAGTGGGAGGGGATTTGTTAGCAAACAGTTTGTTGCTAGTACCAACAGTCAGAACATTTTGCAAGAGTGCAGGGCTGGTTAGGTGTGCTTTTCAAACGTTGACTTAAAAAGCCTTGGTTTAATGCCAATATATATATATTTTTTAACTTGATTAAATGCAGTCTGTTTCACTAACCTTTTATACTGCATCTTTTAGCCCCAAACAAACTAGTTGTCAAGTAAAACAATTGCCTTGCCAAATAGATCCAAGAACATGTATAAGTTAATTAAAATAAAAATAAAGACATTTATTTTGTAAAAGGCCTCCTGTAGTCAAACAGGTCTTACAAGTAAATCAAAGTGTTTTCTCTACCATGTTGCAGGCAAATTATGTGCCCGTTCTGTTACTCCCACAAAAAATAGTTTAAAAAATTTATAACTACCACAAATTATTTGGAAGTCATTACTACTGTCAAATACCACAGCTGCTCTGGAGTGTCTCTGTACAATGGTGTCAGATGTTCAGCTACATTTGGGCAGTATAACACATGCAAAAATTTCTATTTCCTTTCTGTCTCTGTCAGTAGCTTTGATGGAGCTGTTTAGCACCAATTTTAACAGTTTCCCTTTTTTCTAGGGATATATGGTACTGGGGGCATAGTAGTGTCAAATTCACTGTGCCAAAGGGGTCATTTTCTATGTGATTGCTGGTCTAAAGCCAGACTGAAATTCTGCGGTTCACCCTTCTTGGCTTGAATCTACACAAATATACCGAAGTGCAACTTCGGAGATGTGAAAGCAGCCTGGAAGATGGGAACATGCTCTGGCTTTCCCAGAGCATGGACAGCAGCAGCTGTGCCTTGCCATTCCTGACTGCACAGGTCATGTAACAGCCCTGTGGCAACTGCAGTTACTGAGAGCGGCTAGGAAAACCTTTGAGTTAAAACAGTATAAGTGATGGGTGGGCACACAGCAGTATTTTTTGGAAGGCTTCCTTCAAGTTTCTAAACCAATGTCAACCTACAGGACCAGACAGCTTTCTGAAGACTTCTGACAAGGCCAGGGATAATGGGGAATCAACCCTGAGAGGAAGGACATGTACCAAAGCTAAACGTTTAGTGGACAATTAGCCATGAAGCAAGAGGTAGAGAAGTTACGAGAACATTAAAGACCTGTCTGAGAGCCAGGAGAGCCCAGAGCATAGGCGAAGTACCTTCTGAGTTGGCACATTTTAAGAGTATCAATTAAAGACAGATTAAATTCATATATGATCCAATCTGACTCAGTGTGTGTGGGTCACCCTGGCCTACACAGATTTTCTCAAGTGTTTCTGATAATACTGGCTTTACATAACATGTGGCACTACCTGCTGTCACTTGACAATGATGACTATTACCTCTCCTCTCCTCTCCTCTCCTCTCCTCTCCTCTCCTCTCCTCTCTTCTCCTCTCCCCATTTCAAGACACCCAGTCCAGATACTGGTGCCAGCCTCTCTGACCCAGCCCCAGCACAGCAGGAGCTAGAATTACAGCCTGAGTAATGTCTCTTTTCCCTTTTCCATTTCAGGATGACGATGGACGCTCTGCAACTAGCAAACACTGCCTTTGCAGTTGATATGTTCAAAAAGCTGTGTGAGAAGGACAAAACAGCCAATATTATTTTTTCCCCACTGTGTACCTCAACATCTCTGGCTCTGGCATATAAGGCTACGAAAGGTGATACTGCAGACCAAATGAAACAGGTAAGCTGTCAGCAACCTGTTCTGTGGCTCCAAAATTATATGGCTGTTGTAGGTGTCTTTCTTATTGACTCTTGTTAACATTCTCCTGGATGTCTGGCTCCCTTGTAAGACAGACTTAAACCATCCCTCTGAATTTTCCAAATGGTTCCACACTCCATGGCCCTGCACAACATAAGGCTGAAACTCTGTCTTAAAGAAAAATCTTTTCAAGCATGCACAAGGTGGAAGTGGATATGGCAGAGTCCTTACAGCTGCATTTAAGCCTTGTCTCTTTTTAGCATAGTATTTGTGGCTACGAGTCACTGTCCAGATCACTGCATTTTCTGGATAACTGTTTTTTCATTATTCAAGAATGCTTAAGCTTTATGGAATTGAAAGTTATTTTGCCATTGCTGTCAGCAGCAAGTATGTGTAGCTACCCTGTTTTCCCCTTTCTCCTGCAATACTCCGAAGAGGAGGCGGATGCAGTAGAAGGGGCACAATTTCATCCATGCTTCTCCTTACAAGCAGTTAATGGTGTTAAGGGCTTTCCAGAACCATGATCCAGCATGGCAGTCATGATTCAATCAGTTTATGGAGCTCACTCTGTGGTACAAGGAGTCAGCCCTGCAGCCTTGTCTGCTGTCTCTGTGCGAGCAGAGATTGAGCTGGATCCTTTTTATCCCAGTGAAGGTCTCTATGGTTTCTGCAGTTACCTAAAGGTGCATGAAATGCAAACTAAGTATGCATTTATATGCTGATTATCGCCTGGCTCTCTATATATTTGAATGTATTTTCCCTCCTTTGGGAATTCCTCCATGTACGTTCTCATTCACTGAAAGTACCCCTGAGCACAGCCTTCTGTGCCCCTACTTATGCCACAGATTACAGGGAGTCTTGAGCTGTTACAGAGCTGCACAGCAATATGGCCATGAAAATCACAGAATCATTGAATAGTTTGTGTGGGAAGGGACCTTAAACCCCCCTTGCCATAGGCAGGGACACCTTCCACTAGATCAGGTTGCTCCAGACCCTACCCAACGTGGCTTTGAAGACATTCAGGGATGGATCTTTTAAGCACTGCAAATTTTTCAAAACAGCATTTAAAAAAACCCCAAACCCTAAAAATAACTTTATATTTAAATGGTACCCTGAAGCTCCCTCACAATTTCAAAATTCAAGTGTTGTCATTCTGATGGGAAAGTTAAAAATATTACCCTTCCCTTATTTTGTTTTCACTTGTGTCTGCAATTTGCTTTGAACCATTCCATAATAACAAGTTAACCTGCACATCCACAAGTGGAGCTCTGTTACACAAGCACACTTATGTTTCATATTTCTCTAGTGGTTTTTAAAAAGTGCTGACTACAGATGTTAAGAAGAGCTTGGTATGCTTTTAAGTGTAATATTTCCTATTTTCCGTGTCAATTCTAGCTTCTGCTTGCCCCTGAGTTTGTGCTTGGGTTTTAAATACTAGATACAAGAGGAGCCAGATTGGCAGCTGTACTCTGGAACCTCAGTCAACAAACATGCCAAAATTTTCCGAGGTAGAGAAGATGCCGTGGCTTTCTTCTCCAACCTAGTTCCCAGGCACAGAAGGCTTCTGCACTTAACAGGCAAAGAAATTGTTGGAGGAAAAGAAAATAAGTTGAGAAAGCTGTTTCTAAGGAAATAGAATTGGAGTTTGGCTATGAGAGCTGTGCTGCTGCTGTGTTGGGAGTTTATTTCCTTCTGCTCCTGAGTAAGAAGGGAGGACGTGGAGGGGTGACTAAGGCAGAGCAGCAATTTTGTATGTGAAGATGTGATGTGTTCTGGGAGAAAGAGCAGGAGTGATGTACAAAGGGAAAAGAAGGTCACAAGTACCTGCTGTGCCTCATGAGGGAATTTGAGGCAGGCGAGGAGGGTTGGACAGGCTTTCTGTAATGAAGCAGCCACCATCAAAGATCCTGTAATAAGTAGGCATTAAAACTTTAATTCGTATTTATAGGGTTATTTTCAAACAAAGGCATCATTACCCCAGTACTTCCTAGAACTGGACTTGTCATTCCCAGGAGTTGGGAGGTGGCCATGTGTGGATCAGCAGCCCTACCCACAGTTATACTGTGTCTACAAAAACAGACACAGTTATCTTTATCTGATCAGTTTTTGCTGAAATATTCATGTGATGTCATGTATTACTCACAGCAGTCAGAAAACTTGATGTATTGGCAAGCATTTTTAAAAGTGTACCCTACTTCTAGAAAGGAGATTATTTGGGACTCTCATGTATCTGGCTTAAAAACTTCAGTACTTTGGGTGGGAATGTGAGTTTGGCAAAAACATTATGACTCCATACTATGGAGTTTTAGTTGTCTTAGTCACACCACCATCATGAACAGCTGTATTGGCTTTTTTAAACAGCTCATAGGAAAGAAATGCATTTGGTAAAAGTTCTGGTAGGATCAGGTTTTTAGATTTATGTGAGCATGCCAAATACATAAATGATTTTTGAGTAACAACAGTGAGAGGCTCTGTCACTAGCTTAAATACAAAATGCCACAGCTCTGGTCACAATCTAGCATTATTTTTTGCTAAGCTGTTAGGAATGTTTAGACAATAATAATAAAAAAAGTTGCTTAGTGTTTTACCATGTTCATTTAACAGGTGCTCCATTTACAAGATGTCAAAGATGTTTCTTTCGGGTTTCAAACAATAACTTCAGATGTTTCCAAACTCAGCTCTTTCTTTGCACTGAAAATGGTCAAACGGCTCTTTGTTGACAAGTCTCTCAATCCTACCACAGTAAGTACTACAGGAAAACCCTGGTGTTATGAACTGCTTGGCCATCATGATGATGGATTAGGGTGTCAGACTGCAATGTTTTATAAAAAAAATTCTCTTACTTTTTGCTGTTGGTTGGCTGGACTCAAATGATAAACAGCATAATATTGTCTGCTGCCATAAAGGTTTGTAGGAGGATAGGTGAGTCTGCTGCTTGACCTCAAGCTGTGCAACTCTTACAACACTTTTAATTCTTTCATTAATATGCTTTAGGTCACTAGTGAGTTTGATTTTGAGTGCAACATAACTTCTATGCCACATCAAAGTCTTTGCATTGCAAATATGAGTGAAAATGAGTATAAAAAAATTGGTGGTGCAAGCGTGTGTCCAGTTCACACACCCAAGTAATTACTGCTTTAGTTTTAAGCTTTAGTTTTGTTAATCTGCCTAAGAATGCAGAGGCCTGACTATTGAAGCAACATAAGTGAAGAAGGTGTTGTTTGGCCTTTTAACTTATGAACCTTGGAAAAAAACTGAGAAGAATGATGTGGGTTTTTTTTTTTCCAAAGTTGTCTTTTAGTAGAGTTCCAAGCAAGGATTATATTAGCCTAAAAATGATATTTCAGGAAACTCAACATGTGGCAAATGATGCTGTATCAGATTGCCTGCTGCCAGCACCCACCCAGAGCAATAAATATTTCCCCTGGTGGGGACAGACATGATGGGAGCAGACTGTGGCCTCTATCTCAGTCTTGCTCAGGCCTGGACTGAGTGTTGTTTTATCCTGTCAAACCCTGGTCACTCCTGCAACATCAGAGTTACTTCAGCTGCTGATGTAACACCATTGGACTGAAGACGACCTTGGGAGTGATATGTTGGATGCAGGTGTGCATCCTTTTTGTCTCCTGCAGTTATTTAATAGCTTTCCTCAACTAATAATCGACCCCTCAGCTATCCAATGGCATTTAACCAAGCATGACTTTGGTTACTTGTGTCTTTCAGGACTTTGTCAACTCCACAAAGAGGCCTTTTCCATCTGAACTGGAATTAGTGGAGTTCAAAGAAAAAACTGAGGAAACCCGACAAAAGATCAACAAATCCCTTTCAGAGCTGACTGATGGTGGGTACAGCTTAAACTTGGGGATGCTGTTTGCCTCTTCAGAGAAAGATCTTTATCCTGGTGACACCTCTTAGGAGTAAATACACATTGAAGGCAGACTAGGTCTACTATTTGGATGCATGAGGATTAGCAGCATCAGCCTGTTTTGAAATCACTGACTTCACTGCTGCAGCACTTCTGAAGGTAGAAATGTGAGAATGACCTTGCTTTAGCCTTGGGGAAAGTTTCTCACATTTGACTGCAGCAGGATGGTTTGGGAGAATGACAGGTCCTGGCTGTGGAGCACCACAACACGTAAAACCAAAACATCGAACCCTCTAATTCCTTTAAAAGCTTCATTGTACTTGTTGGACTCTGAATTTCAGGCTAATAATTAATATCTCAGCTGCTTTTGCCAGCAAGGGTGCCACAAGCAGATGTGGGTCTCTCATTTGCCATCCTGTGGAAGCCCCGGCAGAGGTGGCCCTGGGGTTGGTTGCCACTTGTTGCCCTCGTGTGGTGCAAATATGGAAACACCGTGCACGAGTCTCGTCCTTCCCAGGCCGGCACAGGTGCCCATGGTCATTAACTGTAATCAGAGCAGCATTTTTTGTTATCCTGGTTACTGTATTCTCATCTATCAGTCTAGAAAAGAGTAGCTGCTAATTTGAAACTTCCCTTCAAGTCTTGCCCTCCAAATGACAAATGTATTTCACTTACACCTGTTGAATTTCGCTGAAATGCCAGCACATTCTTTAAGGTACTGAACAAAAGCAGGAGATGTAGTTTTGATTACATGCTATATAAACCAACAAAACATGTCATTTGGAAGACCTGCCCAGATCCCAAACCCCATATCAAAAATTAAGCAGCAATTTTAAGTAAGTTCTCCTTTTTGAAGTTTTCCATTAGAAATAAAATCTTTTATCCATGAGATGCAGGACCTAAATGTTCAGTGAGATGTTACCATATTCACTTAAAGCAATTGATATACTGCTAATGTATTGTTGTATTAACAACCACCTTAAACCTGTTCACAGGAAAAATGGAGAATGTTTTGAAGGAGGATAGTGTAAGTGACCAGACTCAGATCCTTCTAGTTAATGCAGCTTATTTTGTCACAAACTGGATGAAGAAGTTCCCAGAGGCAGAGATCAAAGAATGTCCTTTTAAAGTCAACAAGGTATGTTCTGGAAAAAGAAAGGAAAGGTACTGTTTCATCTCATGAAAATGCAAACTGTGAGCTAAGTAAATCCCACCCAACAAGAGAAAATGAGAAATGTTTATTAACATGGCATTCTTAGACTCTTAGTCTTACACAGTGTTGCAAGGGTCCCAGACTGTCCTGGAGTATGTTTAGACAGCATGAGCTGAGTACAAATGGTCAGAAGCAGCTGTTGTCTGCAAGGAGATGCACATTCACATGGGGGGCTTCTCCCAAGAGATTGGAAGGTTGCAGGTACCAGAGGTTGCACCCCAAAACCAGCAGAGGTGAAACACATTGCATTTCTTGAGCTGGTGAAATGTGTGCAGCTGTGTCATTTCTTTGAGTACATCCCTTAGGTGCCTGTCCCTGTGTTTTCCTCTTCAGAGATGTCATTCCATCAGTCTCTCACTTTCCAGTCAGGCTCAGGACTGCAGCCCTCTGCATATCATTCCTGCCTAGCCATGAGGCCCAAGTGGGAGCAGCACCTGTGGGTGCTGCATTCAGGAATTTGTGACTGGTGATGAATATTGTAATCAAACAACTTAAAGCCAGGCTAGAAAGCTGCACAGCATTTGTGAGATAAAGACATTATTTTCCAAATATACACACACATACATGTAGAGAGAGATGCATAAGCAAAGTTGGAGTTTCAGGTTCATTGAACATATTAAAAAATTACCTAACCAGCCAACAGTTCCAGGTAGAAAAGTTTTTTTAAATGGTACAATCAACACCAAAATTTTTAAGTGAAACATCTCAAGGATTTTATTTTCCCAAAAGTAACATTTTTCTACTGAATTTGAGTTATGAATGTTTTCATATGAACAGAACAGTTTTGAATTCTTCCACATGAAATAAAGTGTTTTGTTTTGTTTTGTTTTGTTTTGTTTTGTTTTGTTTTGTTTTGTTTTGTTCAAAAGCAAAGACGTAGGGATTTAGGTAAGCCTGAAATTTCTTCTGATTCTGTTTCAACTCCTGAACCAAACTATCAATTATTGGTCTGAACAGCTTGGCCTTTAGTGTTGAGTTGTGCTCAGTGCTTGACACTGGCTAGCTCTACAATGCCCTGTAGACAGTGCAGTTGGTAGCACTCAGTGAAAAGGCGTGAAGGGCTACCAATATTAGCTAAATTGCTTTTTAAGGCACGTCCCCAATATGTTGCTATTGTATTAATTAGAATTCTGTTCCACTTTCCTTTGCAAAGCTGCCTACTGTAAAGAGCCAACAGTGTCTCTCACTGCTGCTTTCATTACCTATAAAAACCAACAAATTCTCTGGTGGTAACTCAATGTACCACTTCCATGCAAGCTGACAGACTTTCCTCTGCCACCATCTTATCTGTGAATTAAAAGGAATGATAGATTGTTTCCTCTATGTTTTGCAGACTGAAACTAAACCAGTGCAGATGATGAATCTGGAAGCTACTTTTTGCCTGGGCTACGTAAAGGATTTAAATGTTGCCATCCTTGAGCTCCCATGCCTTAACAAACATCTAAGCATGCTCATTCTCCTGCCTAAAGAGATTGAAGATGAGACCACTGGCTTGGAGAAGGTGAGAGAAAAAAATAGGATTGCTATGATACTTCCTTTGGAAACAGCCCATATAATGCCATATGTTTATGGAACATATGTTTTGTTACTTACAAGCAATGCATAAGGAAACGAAAAGTAACTTTCCTGAGAATTTATCTTCTCATTCTGCTTCTCTGTTCCCAGTCTCATTTGTGGTATAATCGTTTTCACTGTGTCCAGGTGTGAGGCTGTAAATGAGGCTTTTTTCTAGATAGGGAGTGCACAGAAGACAGTGTAAAGTGCAGAAAGTGCCCTTATTTCTGGTATCCTTATTTTTTTAAAATTGACATATGTCCATGATTTATTTTACTAAGGTCTTTCACTTCTCCAAGTTTTAATTTTGAGCAGAAGTGCCTGCAAATGAGCCAATTTTTATTACAATTGCACATAAATGTGAAAATTAATATGGCATTTCCTAAAGAACAACAATTGCTTATCTCATTTCTCTATGAAAATTTTAGAATATATTTTCTTCCATCTTCAAAGCTTATTAAGGACTAAGTAATTATTTATTAATAGTAAAGTTATTTAAGGATTAAAAGACTGATGATCATGCTTTGTTATGACT
This sequence comes from Erpornis zantholeuca, assembly GCA_013400515.1. NCBI lineage: Eukaryota > Metazoa > Chordata > Aves > Passeriformes > Timaliidae > Erpornis > Erpornis zantholeuca. The sequence continues at coordinate 34,702 of VZTN01019494.1, read as the reverse complement.
GATGATCATCTCCTTTGTAAATTGCTGCAACTAGCCACAAATTTTAAAGGCAGAAAGAATCTGTCTTTGCAGCTGTAAGAGTTGGAGTAAATTACGGAACACACCTATCATAAAATGCAAGTGAGGCCTTTCTTCATACCAGTTTATTGTGGCCCCACATTCTGCCTCCTCCCTTTCCAGTTTTAAAAGAATTGCTTGGACAGCTGCATGTTTGATTGAGATCAGGCTCTGGATTTGGATTTTTTGTCCCAAATACCAGCAATTTCATTACTCTGTAGGGTCAGGAATAAAGACTTTTGGATCTCTGCCAGTTGGCCAGGTGTAACCTGGGTAGGGACTGTCTTCCTCAGGTTCCTTCATAAGGCTGTTGAGGTGATTGTTTATCAAAAGCTTGCCAGAGCAGGCACATGCAGAAGAGCTGCTCCAGAGGCCTGCCCTATGGATTAAATCATACTTGCATCAATATAACTGAGAGTATGTTCAGCCTGAATGCTACAGTTGTGAATTAAAAGCAAAAGTTGCCTTTTGGACTTTATGTTTTGGAGGCTTGATAGGAGTGAGAAGTTCAGGAATTGTCTTCTCTCTCTCTCTCTCTCTTTCCTTGGACTGCTCATTAATTTCCTTTGTTCCTTTATGTTTTCAGCTGGAAAAGGCACTGACCCCTGAGACATTATTACAGTGGACCAATCCCAGCATGATGGCCAACACCAAAGTGAATGTATTTCTTCCAAAGTTTAGCGTGGAAGGTGACTATGACCTGAAGCCACTTCTGGAAAGCCTGGGAATGACAAATATTTTCAATGAAAGTGCATCAGATTTCTCTGAGATGTGTGAGACGAAAGGTGTGGTTGTGTCAAAGATCATCCATAAAGTCTCCTTGGAAGTAAATGAACAAGGTGGTGACTCCCGGGAGGTACCAGGATATCGGATTCTGCAGCACAAAGATGAATTTAAAGCTGACCATCCATTTATCTTTTTGTTTAGACACAACAAAACTCGCAACGTGATTCTTTCGGGCCGATTCTGTTCTCCTTAGGCGGGGCACGTTCATTATGAAAAAGCACAATTACATTTGTGTTGGTGTACACTCCTGTAAAGCTTTTCTTCCTAACTATCCCCTTTGAAAGGAAATCTAAGAGGTTCATATATTGGCTGAGTAATACAATGTACTCTACATATGCAGCAGAACTAGTTTCTCTCCTTTTGTTTCCTACCCTTTAGCAGAATAATTTCCACTGTGAAAACACACCGTATTTTATTAAGAAGTATCCCAGCTTCAACAATAAGAATATTTTGTTCCTCTGTGACACTTTTTTCCCAAAATGAAGAGAGAAAAATTGAGAGCCTGATTTAAGACAGACCAGGAGCTGGAAAGGACTCTAGGAGGAAGAGCTGTGTTCCTGCTCCTTAGTGAAACCTTTCTCCCTCGTGACTCATACTCTCTGGATTCCTAACGCCTAAAAGGGGAAATGTGGACATGTCTATGATAGCTCTCCCCCTGTACCTGGTCACACTCTGGTGGTCCAGGGTGTCCTACCAGAATCTGCCAACCCCCAGTGAAGCACTGCACAAGTTCTGCAGTGTAGCTACACCAGTTCAGGCTGGCATCAGAATTTGCATTTGTGAAACAGCAGCCACACTGAGGCCTGTGGACACCAGAGGCAAAAATCACGGGGACAATATGTGTCTCCAGAAGACTTCTCAGCATGAGCAGTTCCCAGACTGGGGAGGTTGGACTCTGCTGTGTGGCCTTTTTTCACTCATTCCCTTCAGACATGGAGGATGAGACAAATTCACTGCAGCTACAAGGAACCCTGTTTTATATATCCTAAGGAAAAGAACATTATGCAATTCAAGGATGGAACACAGTTGGATTAATACTGGAAGTGCCACATTTTTCATGCATAGATTATCTGCCATTTCTAGCTCTGGATTCAGCATTAAGGAAACTCCTTACAGTTACTTAATGACTGAAGCATGAGAAAGAAATAAGGACTTCAACTTGAGTGAAATTAACATTGTAATTGCTAGTCTTCAAATTCCACATGAGATTATGGTAATCAGATTTCATTTCTATCTAAAGACTGCCTGCTGCATATGTTCAGTACTTGTTTACCTAACTACTGTTCAGAATAAAGTGCTGTAAAACCTGTGTCAAATGTACAATACCTCTAGTGTCAGTCTCTGTGTTCACTGACAGTGTCAGTGTTCACGCCTGTCTTCCAATAAATTATAGGAATGGAAATAAACAGATTCACTTAGGCTACAAAGTCCAAATTAAAAAAAAACCAATGAAGTGAATGTCTGGATTGTCCTTCTGAGCCACATGATAATACTTCCCAGTAAGGACTATGTTACTGGGTGGTCAGGATACACGCAGAATTCAGTTATGTATTCTCAAAAGATGGAAGTGTTTTACTTGAGAAATCCTCATGGTGCCTCAGATCTGAAAGAAAACAGAAAGAGATCTCTAAATGAGAACATGCAACAACCCCTAATATACATAATTTCAACCTCAGAACACTGGTTATTGTGAATTTACAGACGGGAGTTCTGTTTTTATTCTTGAACTTAACAACCCATGAGAAGCCTTTAGTCACAATGATTCAGTAGCTCCCTCAGCGGAACTACTTTAATGGTCTCTAGTGCATTTTAATGCCAGAGGGTTAACTGGGGTCTTTGGCCCACATTTTTGAGGGTACTGAGGAGACTAACTTGCACCAAAAACAATGGAAGGTGAGACCCTGCAAACCTCTGGGGGTCTTTGCTGACATGCATCAGATGTTCTGCACAGGGATAGGTCGGAAGAATGAAAAAAACAACAATTGCTGTGAGCTCATCCTGTCTGAGAAAGACTTAGCTGCAAAGATCTTTACTGGCTCAACTTCAGTGATACCTAAATGCCTGGAAATGTTTGATACACCCCATCATTGTGTGATCTGCTCTGAAGGCTGGGGTCAGATGTATCCAGGGCTGTTGTCACTGTGGCTTCTACTGGTTCTCCTGTAGGAGGTGGGTCAGGACACTGCGCACGGAGCTGGTGACTAAGCAGCTGCACAGGCAGTCCATGCGCAGAGAGGATGGACTGCCTGCCTCGGCTCTGTCTGTGTTTGGGCACTGACTCTCTGCCAGATAGTTCCAGCAATGTCCATTGGGCCATTTCATGATTACTGATACATCTCTGCTGGTCTGATAGGCTGATGAAAACCTCTGGCAAATTGTCCCAACCGTTTTTACCTTCCTGGATGAGTGTAGAAATGGCTTGGCCCTATTTCCAGGGGCTTTTCCACAAAGACTCCATTGGCTCATAGATTTCTCCAGAAGGCTTTTTATTTATTAATATCAAGAAAACAGAACAAATCTTTCTCCCTCCAGCCAGGTTAGGTTGAAGGGGTCGTCTGTCCCTGACTGTGTCCATGTCTCTGAGCACAGTCTGTCCAAAATATGAACAACAAACAAAGACAAGCTCTTTCATTGGTCAAGGAAAGCACCTTACCAAAACATCTCATATTATTTACATTCTTTGTTAAGGATTTCTCCTGGGAAGCTACAGAATTTCCCTTTAGAAATGGAGTTAACTATTTACAATTCTAGACAAGCTAAAAAGGAATTTGCCCTTCTCAAGCCTTTTGCTGAGATCCTCTCAAAACCCACTGAGGAGGCAGCACCACAGAAGAGATTTCCTAAAGCAGAAAAGCTCAGATGTCACTTTCTCAACTTTTTTCAGGTTCTGAAAACATTCCAGCTCAGGAGCCTGTCTTCATTTAATGGAGGCTGTAGTCTGTTTAAATGCTGATCAGAGCATTTGGCATATCCCCACAACTTTATGAAACCATTCTCCTTGTGATAACTTGGCCAGGAAGGGTTATCCCATGAAAGGAGAAACATTGCTTCAGGGTGGGGCCCATCTTTCTCCACCTCCTGACTAACTCCAAGGTATCCCAGCCTGTGCAAGGCAAGCAGATGTTAGAGATAAAAGCTGTCTTGGCCCACATAAGGCAAACCCACTCAGCGGTCATTTGTGAAGAGGGTGGCTTGCCCATGGAAGTCTCAGGTTCATTTTTCACTTCTGCCTCTTCTCTCTGCCAGTCCCAGTGTGATGCTTTTCCACCTTGCAGCATGTGAGGGAGAAGGATCCACGAGGTTCCTGCCTGTGTGAGAAACCTTGTTCCAGTCTACCGTTTTCGTTCCACCCATTGCTGGCCTCTGGGCCTTGGGCAAGAAATTGCATGGGTGGACATGGGAAAACGTGTGTGGGAGCTCGTGTGCGGGAACTCTTACGTGCTGGAAGGTGTTGGTTACAGTGGAGAGAGGGAGCATAGCTGAGGACTTGCTCAGATTGACAGGGTGCTCCACCTCACCTTTCATCAGGGCATTGCTATCCAGGGATGGAAAAGAGCAAGCTGTGGCTGGCTTTGGCAGGCAGCTGCCAACTGCAGGGCTCTGTGCCTGCTCCCCTCGTCACTTGCCCATCTGCACAGCCACTGCCTGCTCCTTGCTCCCAGCACTTGGTTGAGAAGAGACACATCTCAATGTCTTGTGGCAGCAAAAGTTGTTTGTGGGGAAGTTCTGAAACTTGAAAAATGCAACTTATGGCAAATTGGCCCCACTGGAAAAGCGGTACATTTTTGTGAATACACTGTCCTAAGGGCCTAGAAAAGACAGAATTTGCACCTACATTGACATTTCCTGGGGCAAAGCAGTTAAGATGATGTCAGGGAAGTTCTGAGGTATTATATGCCAGAGCAAGCAAAATAAATCAGTGGAGGAATGATGTCAATATAGGAGGGAGAGAGAAAGCACAGAAACTGGAACACAAAAAGTCTTGCAAGATACTCAAAAACACCTAGGCTGAAAAGAAGCTTGGACTGGAGTAACATCATGGTTAGATACATGGTAAGGCAACGTTCATAAGTAAATAAATTTTAAAAATAGAGAAAGAACAAACTGAGGAGGAAGACTAAGGAGCACTACCAGAACATGCAGGAAGAAAAAACAGAAACAAGAAAGTGAATGGCAAATGGAAGCAAGAAACCAAGGAAAAGAACAGAGGTAATGAAAATGGTCATTTTTACCCTTGTATCTTGCATTGCTTATGAATTCCTGTTTGCAGATGGGTACTGGATCACTGGAGCTTGGCCAGCTGGGCTGAGACCTTGGCAGAGGAGTGGGAAACAGCAAAGCTGTTGGGCAAAGTGCTGTGCCCAAAGAAGAGGGTGATCTAGCTTCAGCTGTAGAAGGAAAGCATGGGAAGGGAAAGATGGTGCTGGGGGACCTTCTTCCTCTTTCCCTCTTACCATGTTTGATCTCATAAGTATCCTATGAACTCAAAGTCAGTTTTACACTTTGTAGGAAAAAAGAAGGTAAGAAAGGAAAACCATAAAATTTTCAGTGTTGCAAAGCCACACAGAGCCCTTGTCAACTTTGAGTCCAGCTACCATAGCCCAGTGTTCACCTGAGCTCAGTGGTACTGACATGGGGAGATCAAACACTGTGCTAGCACAGCTCCATGCTTTCCATCTCTTTACTTCCTTCTCACTTTACGGTGGAGACTTAGACTCCGTGATCAACCACTCCTGGCCTTCTTTCATTCTTAACACCAGTGATTTAGAAGAATACCCCCTGGCTGGGGATTCCTGTTACAGTTCAAGGAAATACTTCTTCCCTTCTCTAATTAAGCTCCTTCCATGCACATAAAGCCAACTCCTTATCTGAGAGGGAGAGATGGCTGTAGGCAGCACAAAGCTCATGCATTTCCCATTCATTTACTCTATCTCTGCAAGCAAGCTCAGCTCCAAACAATCTTGGCATGAATCCTGCACACACCTGTGTCCAGGCCAGACCCCATCAAAATTTGAAAGGGACTAAGCACAGCAGTGCAGCCATGGGTCTCCAGGGTTAATGACCAGTTTTCCAGCTGAGAATGACTTGGCATTGCAATCAGGAGATGTTGCCAGCAGATATTGCCTGCCAGACTTGTTGGGCAGCTTGAGAGAAATGTTAATAGCATATTGCTGGATATAGGTATCCCAGTCTTCTGTGGGGAAACTTCATGTTGATGGCATTTGCATTGAACTGCAAGATGCTGCTATCAGCAATCATTGGCTAGAGGCTGAACTTTGCCACAAGAGAGGGGGAGGTTTTTTTTACTACAGTATACACAGGAACGTGCTCCAGAACTCAGCTGTTGTCTTCTTCATTTAACCTCTTCAGGCAAGAAGGTAAAAATTCTATGTTGTTTTGTTGTTTTCTTTTTTTTGTTTCCAAAATAACTGTGATTTTTTTTAAAATGATACAAAGTACTCTACAAGCTGATAAAGTAAACATTATTTTTATATATTGGGCAGAGAGAGAGATACCTTTACAGGCTGCAGGAAGAAAAATGCACTGCTAAAATTCATATGGCTCAAGAGCTCACACAAAGGGAGCTGGTCTTCAGTGGGACATGAATGAGGATTTTAGGGACACATCTAAAGATTCTTCTGGAATTTCCCCAGAACCTCTCTGTCCACCCAGCAAAGTGTAATTGCCACAAGACTGATGAGCTTATATGAGAAAGTAGATGCTTTTCTGCCTGTATCTGCAGAAGAGACGAAGGACAGGCTCTTTCAGAGCACCTCTACTCACTCTGGTAGAAATGAGCTTCTTACAAAATGATGGTGCTGGTGACCTGGACAACCTGACCCACAGGATGAGAGATACAGGTTAATTTCCTTCTTTATTCACATTTTCATGGCACAAGAAAAAGCCTTGAAATGTTCACTAGATGAGAGGGAGGGCATGCAGTTCTTTAACTGGGTTCTTAGGCATTTCCCTTTTACATTGATCCCCACTGCCAGGGAAGTTGTTTATGTTCTTAAACAATGATGCTATAAAAGAGAAAGGGTGGAGTAGTATTCAGATTTGGCTTTGTTAGTGGGGATGCTAGTCTTTGCTATTAGAATATGAGCTCCTGGGTTTGGCAATGATGTTTAGAAGCTTGCAGAGATGCCTGTACAGCTGCACACAGACACAGCAAATAACTTGCCACTGTAAGAGGCCAATGCACATCCCTGCCTGTTTATGCAGAAATAACTGGCCCAGAAAGAGGTGTACGAGGTACGGGAGGGACTGATGCGAACTAACAAAAGCAGTCAGGAAAAAGCTTTCTGGCACAAGAGTAGCATCCTGAGAGGTTAGGTTGTTTGGAAAATGAACTTGGCACTATTTCGCTTGAAAAGCTGCTTTGTACTGAAATGTATTGGTTTTTAATTTAAAGCATGTGTCATGCCACTTAGGGATGATCAGAATTGCTGAGTTGTAGGAAATCTAACTTTCTTACGTGCTGTCTGTCCCTTTCACTCCAAGTCAGCACAGAAACACTTGGAAACATATTTTTGTATGAATGGTCATGAAAAATAAGAAAGTCACTTCTACAGATTTTCATGTGAGGAGGCAGCACTACCTGTCATGTTGTTTTTTTCTAGGATAGACCATGTAATTTCTGCCTATTTTCCTCTCTGTATGAGAAATGAATGTATATTAAAGCACCTTAATGGGACACAGATTGAATAAGTGAAACGTGCAATGGGAATTACCATGTGGCATCAGGTGAAACAGGTTCCTTCTTACTTAACTTGTATGGAATACAGAATTACCTTACCAGCAAGGCTACACTCTCTTATCTTCTCCACCCTATTTACTGCCTCCTGCTGTTGACTGAATAATATAATCTAATACAACCATTAATTATGACAACTTTCAGCACAGTTTTTATCCTTTGAGAGGTTTTATTTTTATTTCATCTACCATTAGACAAAAACAAACGGATCATGAATCATTATAGAAAAGGAGTGTTCATCATTTCACACAGCCAGGGAGGAAGTTTGTAATTTTTACAAGGTCTGTGGTATGCAGTGGTTTCTTCTGAAGAAAGCTATTTTCCTGGGTAGCTTCTTGCTCACATACTGCAGTGCCAATAATTTAATTTGCCAGACTATGTTAAAAGCTGTTGAACCATCATGCAAAGGATCTCCTGTTGTCAGGGGCTCTGCACTATTAGTAATGCTTCGTACAGGTACTTTGGCTAGTGTGGAACAGCAGCTAGGAACTTCCTGGAACACTTCTTTTGATCTGGTATCATCCCTCCTTACCACTCCAAGAGTATTTAAAAGTGGCATTACCATTTGCTGTCCACTATGTGGATGTTCTCCAAATTCTGTGTTTCTTTCAGTGGCTCCAGAAGTCTGATTGAGTTATTACACAGAAGTCTTTATGGTGTGGAATCATTCATACACTTGCTCCTCCCCTCTCCTCCCCTATATTTTAGATTAAGAAAGTTCACTAAATCCTTTCACTGTGCAGTAAGAAAGTTCCTCCACTAGCCCATACCTGCCCTCCCTTCCTCTGGATTTCTAGGGCAGCTCTCTAAGTAGTTCCCAGTCACAAAGCCACGGAGTTGGCTGTAGCATTTGCACCTGGATGTCTCCCTGGTGACAGTCTGCTGCTTTTGCTAAAGGAGTGGCCACATCAGTGTGCCAGACACTCACTTTAAAACCTGTTTGCAGATCCTGGGCTCTCCCTCCTTTCTTGGCACTCAACCCTTTCCCTGCAGGGTGGGGTGGAGGTGCCTTCTTCCTACTGAGTAAGTTTATTAACTCTTTTTTTCCTCCTTGACTCGTTCTGAAGTTGGGACACACCTACAAATGCCTCATGTCCTACATTCACCCTGACTGATTTCACAGCTCCATTTCAGATCATTTAAAAGATGCGGGACTATGGCACTACAAACTTCAGCACTGAAGATGCACTGAGTTTTGTTTTCAAAGATTGTGGATAGTAGGATACGAAGGTGGAAGAGAAATTATTTAGTGCAATGTCTTGTGGTAAGATGACTGCATTACTAAAAGGAAAATGAAAACCACATTACATAAAATGAACATATTACATTACCTATTCCTACCACCAGAGCTAAAACAGCTGTGTTCAGAATTCTTCTTTAATTTGTCTGTGCTCTTTGGGTATTTCTCATCTCTTTTGTCCATTTGTATTAGGTCCTTATGTGAAGTACTTCTGGATTCCAGGGTAAAACAAAAATCTCAGTGAGAAACATCTATGAACTCTTCTTTCAGCATCACAGGTTCTTTCCACAGAGCATCACCCAGAAACAGGATGAAGCTGTGCTGAAAAGCACAGCTGATTGTTGCTGTGCTTTTCAAGTTAGTCAAATGGCAAGAAATGTCTGCATTTGCCACGTTGTACTTTCATATATTCAGAAACTTTACTTTTTCATTTCTTCCAAGCCTCTGCAGCAATCTGTTTCATGCTCAGTCTGTTTTCCTGTGGGCTGAGTTCATTCCCATTGCCTGACACGTGCTGCAGGCTAAGATGGTTTTGCAGACAAATGCTGCACCTTGGCTCAGCCCTATCAACTCCGAATACCCTGGTAACTTCTGGCACCTGAGTCCCAGCTTTCCATGCAAAGTCATGCCTGGCTCATGGCTGAGATGGAGATAGCATGCATGCTGCATCCTGAGAGCAGTGCAAGGCATTTTGAGTAGCTCTTTGAATAAAGAAAACTCTGGGAAGGTCAGGCTCTCTGTGAAGGGAGGGAGCTGTGGCTGTGGTAGAAGAACTGGGGCCTCAGTGGGAGAGCAGGGTGACAGGAGAATTTTGGCTGGAAGGTTTCAGGTCCCCAGCACCAGGCAACCCCTTCCCCAGAGGGTTCAAGACAACTCTCAAAGGGGCACCAACAGCCCAGGACAGGCTGTACAAATGCCCTGCTGATAAAAGATCCTGAAGTTGAGCTTTGCACTAGCCTCTTCCCACCTCTAACCTCTGGTGACACAGAATGGAGCTCCTCATGTAACTTCACCTTGCAGGCTGCAGCTTCAGGGCAGACAGGGCTGAGGAAGAGTAGTGCCTGCTGTGCTGTGGCCATCTGTGGGCACTGGGGAGAACCACTTGGCTGTGCACTCACTCCTTTTTCCAACAGAGGAGCTCTGGCAGCTCTCTCTGGACCTGAGGCATGCTGTGGACTGAAAGGTAGAGAGAGCCAGAGCTGTGCCACGGGACACATGAAGGACTTGTCTCCATACTGTGGCTGTGTATTGTTTGATAATGAAAGGTTGGGTTTTTTGTGGTTTTTTTTTTTGTTTGTTTGTTTGTTTGTTTTTGTTTTTGTTTTTGTTGTGTGTGTGTTTGTAATAATTCCAGAAAATTTTGTGTGATCCCACTGGTATCTACACAAAACCTTTACAATTCTCCTAAGATTCAAGAAAGGAGATTCTATCTTACTATCTCCCTTTTTTCAGTTGGCCTCCTCCTTGGAAGGACCAAGGTGAACTTGGTTCTAACTTGTCCTTAGTGGAGTGGGTTGAACATAAATGACCCGTGGGAGAGGTACCAGACTGTAATGTACAGTACAAAAGTACAAAAGTGACAGATATCTTGTCATATCACTGAGCAGAAACTTACAGGCTTCTTTTCGGGGCTCTTGAGCTATTACTTCGTTTGGAATTTTTAATTGTGCATCCTGCCTCAAGCTGTGGCTCCTGAAAAGCTGTAAGTTAAAAGTTCTATTTCAACTGTATGTAGTTCAGTCTCCATAGCTGTTAATGATCCTTTTTCATGTATGAAGATGTTGAATTGATAGTGATTTTATTTATATTTTAGATGTTTTTGTTGTTGTTGTTGTTTGAAACCCCCTCACCACAAGTCTGGTTAGCACACATGGTTATTTTATATGCAGGCTTAGTTTTTGTTACCAGGTTTGCCACTAATGTATGTTGTTAAAAGAGGAAAGAGTTGATGCAATTGTATGCATCAAACCAGTTTGGAGAGAGAAAATGTTAATCCATACCTGTCTAATTTCAATACAGTGAGTTGAAATAAGACACAGCATGGGATAAAGCAGAAAAAGTAAATTCTGATGAATTTACATATGTTGTGAGCATGGGTCCCTTTTGCAGACCCTCTGTGTCTTTGCTCCTTCTGTGCATCATAGACGGACCTCTGCAAGGCTGATTAAAACTCTCAGGATTTAGAAAACGTCTGTTATGGTCAGCAACCTGCTATGGGACAGTCTCAGGGCCAACAGATGCTTCACAGTGTGGTCTAGCTAGGCTAGCCACATTAACTTTCTTGATTCTTTTGTGCTCCCACTCAGCAGCTGCTTCATGATGGACTCCGTTTCTAGACCAGTTACTGAGTTTTGCCTTGATCTCTACAAAAAGCTCAACAGAAGTGCAGAGGACACAAATATTGTCTTCTCTCCAATGAGCATCTCTGTTGCCCTGGCCCTGATCCATCTTGGTGCGAAAAACAACACTGCTGCTCAGATAGAAAAGGTGAGTGTGAATGAACCACGCTGAGGGGCTTCCGCACTGCTTGCTGTTCCCTTAATGGAAATGTTGGGCATCCCAGCATGACACACGTGCAAGTGTCTGACAGGAAACCTGCACAAGAGCAAGCACAGATGCTGCCTTCCCAGTAGTGCTTGGAGCAGTATGATCCCTGCCATCTGCTGGTGTGAGTCTCATTATGCCCCCCTGCAAGAGCAAGGGCTGACTGAGGGGAGGTGTTACAGCACAGTGGGGCACTCTAGCTTTCCACCTGCTGGCAGAATTTCAGGCTTTGTTTCAAAATTATGGGCAGGTGTTTGTTCTTGTGGTTGCTGTAAGACTCCTGAAAGTGGGAGTCTGGGCAGGAGGTGGGGAGAGCTGCAGATGCCTGAAGTGGTTGCACCTTGGTGTCTGCAAGCATTCGCTCACTTGTCCCTCCTGACATTCAAGACTCAAAATATCTCACCCCACAGGTGGGCAAGGAGAAGGTGAAGAGGGCCACCTCTCCAGTCACTGTGCCTTTACTCCCTGCAGTGCAAGTTCTGCTTTCTACAACCTTTCTTCTCTTTTCTTTTTTGAGCCCATGAATGGCAAAAGACCAATAATCCTAAGGGAGAGGTTCTCACCAGGGTGTGGTGGGTTGACCTTTGTTGTGGCTGCTGGGTGCCCGCCCAGACACTCTCAGAGTCTGTTCTCTTTGCACAGAGAATACCTCTGCAGCCCCCTGCCTACCATAACCATGCCACAGCAATGCTTTAGACAGGGACTCCTGCTTATTTCAGGAAAGCAGTGGGAATTGCCCGATATCACTATCCTCTATAAAAAGAGAGTAAGTCTGTGTGTGAGGCAACATTATTATAATAGAGAAGCTGCTGAAAATTTTTCATTGAAATATTTGCCCATTAAAAAAAAGGACTGGCTTCCATTGAGAGCAGTGTGGTTTTAATCTATTTCCTAGGTTGATGCAAACGTTAAGAATGCTTGCAGGAAGCCAGTTTTTATGTTTTCAAAGAAAATTTATTTTTATCTCTTTGCTTGGGGCAACTTCTTGTTTTGAAATATAAGGTAACTGTAGCAATGAAAACACAAATCAAATATAAAATATCAAATATTTTGAGGTAATGAAGGGTAGCATTTTGAGGGATTAAGTGCAAGTTCTTGGTTTGTTAATATAGAAATGTGAGTCTGAACATGAATGTATGAACAAGTTCAAGTCTGTCATTTCAGCTGATGAGTGAAGCTGAAAAAACAATTTTTGTGAATCTGCACCAATTATCGAATACAGCACAGCAGAGCTTTTAAACAAGGAATATGGTTTTATCCCCGTTACAATTGCTATAACTCGACATCTTCAACTGCAGGTGCTCCATGTCAGGAAAGCTGCAGGAAGAATGAGCCCTGGATATGATCATGAGAGTGCAGACCCAGAAATGGAGCCAGAAGGAAGCCTGGAGGGTCAGCCTTCCTTCTCAGAGGTGTGTTCTTGGGTGGGGAGCCCTGCCTTCGCTGCGTGGTGTGTTAGCGCAGGTAGAGCACCGGGGTTTGCCACTGGAGGGAGTCACATGCCCAGAGTCTGCCTGATCTTCTAGGAAATGCCGCATGCAAGGTGTATTTTATCAAGGGCCAGTAAGCCTGTATCAAAGCCTTCAGTGATCTCATCTGAAGGAGGATCAGGCTACAAAGCTTGGACTAGCTGGGTTTAAAAATCAGTACAGCAGGAGTTAGCCTTACAGTGTTATCTAAGTAAGATGCAAATTAGCAACCAAAGCTATACAAAGGAATGATTTTAATTGTTGTGCTTGTGTTACTCCCAGTGTAACAAGGAGGGAGACCTGAACCACAAAGCATTCCAGGCACTGCTTTTACAACTACAAAACCTTGGTGAAAAATATGTTTTAACCTTGGCCAACAATCTCTTTATGCAACAAGGATTTGAACTCCAGCAGGTAAGTCACCTGTGTCTGCTAACTGCTGTGGCCATGACCTCAAACTTCCCTGTAACTGTGAACCTCACTGTTGCCCACCTTGTGAGTATTTTGGAGCACCCAATGTACTTCTTGGAGCTATGGTTCTAGGGGCTGGTGGGAAAGGGACAAAATTGTCTACTTGCAGCTATTTTATTTTAAAAAAAACCAGCAACCCACCCTATGTTTATCAATGGCTATGGAGCAAAAATAAGGCTCCATAATAAGGCTCCATCTGTTCACTTTTGGCATATATTACACTCAGCCAGAGGAGAACCTACAGCCAAAAATGGCCTATTCAAGCTGTCTGTAAACTACCTACTTCAGGCCTTGCAAGTGGGACAGCTGGGGCAGCAGTAAGCTTGGAGGGGTTATCTCCTGGGATGTTGTACAGGTTCATGCACAGGGCTGCTCAGGTGAACTTCTTGCTCCTTTCCTACTGAATGACTGAGTTGTCTTGGCAATACTTGGTATGGCTAACTTGCTAGTCACATCTTTGCTTTTCTCTCAATTATTTCTGTCAATTGTTTGGATCTTTAAGCATCAAACAACTCATCTTGCATTTTTTCTGCTTCTTTTTCTGGACCTCGTTTACGCAGTTCTCCATGAGAAGACTTTTTCTTCTGGTTTTCTTTTTACTTATTTACTCTTTTGACCTATGCAATAGAATAATTATCTGTTCTTCAAAGAACCTCTGAATAAACTTCAGATACTTGACATTTCCAAAATGAAATTGTACCTTATGGATTCAACAGGTCCCTCACCATTTCTAAAATACTCTCGAACCATTGATTTTCTTCAAAAAGCAGTAAGTTCTTAATAGATTTGACTAATTCATAATCTTTATTTTCTTTTACAGCAATTTCTAATGTGTAGCAAGGAACTATATGGAGCAATGCTGCAAACAGTAAACTTCCATGGTGCTGTTGAAGCTGCAAGAAGAAAAATTAATGCTTGGGTTGAAAATGAGACACAAGGTAAAGCAAAGCAGAACCTTAGCCATTCTATCACTGCCTTCCTACCTGGGTGCAACAAATGAAATTGCAGGGTAGGAAAAGCAAAGACCTGTTCACATTTCTGTGTGTTCACTCTTACGCTGTTTAAAGGCAGTTTGTCTTCCCATCCTCTCTTGAAATATTAGAGTAAGTTACCAGCTAAATTATTTCTGAGTTAAAGATGTGTTTGCTGTCAAATACTTTTGTATTCTCACCCTTATGCCTGGCCTGATAATTGCAGTAATACCTCTAAGGCTTGACCAGACACACTGCTCCTGCAAACAGCCATAAATGCAGATTCAGAACACCAGGGGATAGCTTGGTGACCCCGAGTTCCCCCATCCTCCCTGGCTGGTAACAGGGCAGAGGAATCTACCATTTGTTTACCTATATTGTTTTTGTCCTTTGACTAAACCAAGAACTGTGTTTTTAAGCTAAATATGTATTTTTAAGTTTTTCCAAAACTAAGTTCACAGACCAGTAATTAAATCTCAGTCCAGAGTCTTAATGACAGCTAACAAATACTTCTGTGTTTCAAAATTCCCCTTAGGTAAAATCAAGGAACTCTTTGCCCCTGGTGTGATTGATGGACATGCATTGCTGGTGCTTGTGAATGTAATCTACTTCAAAGCATCCTGGGAACACAAGTTTGAGGAAGAAAAAACGGTTCAGAGAGATTTTAAATTGAATCAGGTACATCTGCATTCTGTAAATCTTAATATTATTCACCTTAGATAATGTGAGCATCGCAGCAAGCATAACAATGTCCAGGGCTGAGCTGCCCTGTGAGTAAGGTATGGGTGTTGAGAACTTAATTTCCCTCCCCTGTTGGGTAGAGGTGTTGGTAAGAGCTGTGTTGCCAAACTGACTGTGTGATTTTCTTTTCAATAGAACAGAAAGAAACCTGTGCAGATGATGTACCAAAAAGGCAAATTTAACCTAGGCCACATTCAGGAGGTGGGTGCTCAGATCCTTGAACTCCCTTATGCTCAGAAGACCATGAGCATGATCATCCTGCTGCCAGGTGATGTGGCTGATGGATCTGTCAGCGGGCTGGAGCAGGTAAGGCACCACATGTCACGGACTAGGCCTGGATGCCAATTGTCTGAATAAACACTGGGTAAAGATCTAAATTTTTCAAAGCTTCCTGCCTAATTTAATCTCCTTTCCCCATCTTCCCCCAATCTTATAGATTGAAAGCACAATCACCTATGAAAATTTGATGCTGTGGGCCTCTTCAGAGAACCTGTTTGAGACAACAGTGGAGGTTTACCTGCCCCGATTCAAGCTGGAAGGCACCTTTAACCTCAACGAGGTTTTACAAGAGATGGGCATGACTGACATCTTCACTGAATCAAAAGTTGACCTTTCTGCAATGACCTTTGCAAAATCCGTGGTGCTGTCAAATGTTGTCCATAAGGCCTGTGTGGAAGTCAATGAGGAAGGCACTGTGGCAGCGGCTGGGACGGGAGCTTCCATTGTGAGGAGGTCTCTGCCTCTCACAGAGGTGTTCATGGCAGATCACCCTTTCTTATTCTTTATTAGACACAATTCTACCAATACTATAGTTTTCTTTGGCAAACTCTGTTTGCCTTAAAACCAGGGCCATTTTCTAGCACTGTGTGGAACACTGGCATGAAAAGCAGAAATTGTGTTTTTCTCCCAAATGCTTTCTTAATCCTTTGGCACCTAGTTTGTACTTAAAAACAAACTGCAGCCAGTTTTGTATAGAATCTATGAATTAGATGCTCTGCCACTAGGCTCCTTGAATCCAGAATAGGAGAAAATTTCACTGGATATGAATAACATTTTTTTTCCTTGATGTGCACATATGGTCCTGTATTCCTGCATCCGTATGCATTCCTGTGTAATAATGATGCTGACAAGAGGGTTGAGGTGGGATGGAACCTCCAGAGATCATCTGGTCCACCTCCCGTGCATGAGCAGGGCCATCTATAGCTGGTTGCCCTAGACCAAGTCCAGATGCCTTTTGGATATTGCTAAAGATAGAGACTCCACCACCCCTCTGGACAACCTCTCCTAAGTCCAGCCTAAGTTCTCAAATCACTCCAAAGAGAATTTTGTTTGCACGGTGTCTGCAGGAACAGGATACAAAAGCGTGTATTCCTAAAGATGGTTAATTATTTATATAGTTAAGTAGGCTGCCTTTTATATGGGGAAATATCAAATTATTTATCTCAAGGTTTCAAAGAATAGGAGGAAAATGATCTAAAGCATCCCACTGAAGTTACTAATGCGGAACACTGTAATAATGAACTTTCAAGATACATATTTTCCTTTTCCCAAGCTGCTGTGTGGTGAATTTGAATGTTCTGAGATGCAAATCTGAGAGACAGAACTCTCTCCATGCTTTGAAAAATGAGGAAAAGTTTTGTAAAATGAAGTGTAAATCATGGAAATCACAGTTAAACATTACCTTGGAGTGTTTGTGGGAAAAAAATAAAACCTTTTGCTGGCTGATAGGGAGGCACTACTGATAATTTGCTGGTTTAACATAAGTGATGTCTTCCTCAGATGAATTCTGCATGAGATTTAACAAATTAACATTTGTAATGTCCTTTTTTTTTGTATATATAGTGGAGGATTGGTAAATAACATGTTTAATGCATAGAATTATATATGGCTTCAGAAAGGAGAAGACACACTAAAACAATCATTTGTCTCTTCTAAATAGAACATAGGCTGGTTTTTAAACTTGTACATCCAAAAAGCCATCTGAAACAAAAATTCCCTCATCTAAAATTTGTAGGCATTTTATTTTCTCCTTTTCTAAATTTTCTCTAGCAGCTAGCATTTTCCTTTGCTTGCTCTGGACTATCTTTATGTGAGCAATTAAATGCTTTGTCCATGTTTAAATTCAAGAGCAAAGTAGGATGAGATGTAAATTCCTGAAGAACATCTAGTGAATGCATTCAAAGGAGACCTTGTGAAAGCTGTGTAAATAGGATTCCTGAAAAATGCTGTTACAGTGACTTTTTTTTTTAATTGAAAATAGTAGTTAACATCTGTAGTGGAGAAATTCATGTGGCTCAGGAGGTGAAGGGCCTGTATCCCATATCCTTGCTGGAATTCAAGCCTGCAGCATTCAAGTGCTCTCAGGCACCAGGCTTTAGTATAGGCTGCAGGGCAAAACTGCCCACCTTCCTTTTTAAGCCCTTACCTGAAGGAATGCAGCTTGAAGGCACAAGAGGAGAACTCCAGGACTGATAATTTTGCAATTCAATAACTTCATTATAGATGAGTTCTGGTTTCCAAGGTCTGGTGCCATTCCTGTTTTAGTCCAGTAACACAGGAAAAAAGTATCTGTATGTGGGTGTCTATCCTAACAATAATGCTTTGGAAGAATTTTTGTTTATATTTTTCTGATAGCATGGATTTTTCCTCACTTTCTTAATATCTGCCTAGAAAAGAACATAGAGAATGAAGTAGGTCATTTGTGAGCTTCATCTCAGCTCTTCAGAGAGTGCTGCTGTGCTGCTTTTTCATCCAAATCCTTGGGCATGAAATTAGATATTCTTGGTTATGGGATGGTGAATCACAGCTTTTGTGTGAGAGCACTGCCACCTACATATCTCCAAGATTATTTTGCATTCCACTTGAGTGCTACAGTTTGGAAACAGAGTCTAGCTTTTCTACAGACTTACTGACAGTTTTAAACATGCTGGAAAAGCACTCCTGAAGGACCCCTCTTACAAATCCTGATGGAAGCCTTATTTTCTGGTTCAATGCCTCATGAGGCAGGTAGCTTTTGGCACAGCCTTACTTGCAGCCTGCAACCTCACAGCACCAGCTGCTGCTCTGCCTCCACTCACACCCCGACAGCTCTTTTTCCAAGAGACCCCCACTGCAGCCCACTCTGCTGCCTGTCCCTTCTCTCACCTGCTTTGTCAGCACAAAGCAGTCCTATATGGGCCAGCAAGGACCAGTCCTGCCTTTTCCACAGCCCTCAGCTTGCCAAGTGAGGAATCATCTTACTAATTGCAGTGGGACGACCACTGTGGCAAAAGGCTTTCTCAAACTAGAGTTTTATAACAGGAAAAGTTCCCTCAGTCATATTTTCAGATTATATTCATGCAATCATTGCATGTTATCTAGTGGGGACATAGCTGCATTTTGTCTGATGGGTTCAGCTGGTGAGCTTCTGTGAGAAATGTGATACTGTGCCCAGAGCAGTGCTGAGCACAGCACCTGTTGGCCAGAAATACAGGCATTGCTCAGCCCCCAGCCAGCCTCCAGGCACAGGAGGAAACACTGTGAAAAAACTGACTGCTGCTTGTGGTGCAGGGCAGCCTCCAGGGTCAGAGGATGAGCACTTTGGAGCCCATTTCATTGGTCATGAGTGGTGCTGAATATGAAGAATCCTGGAAGACATGCCCAGGGGCCTTTGGTGTATCTCTTGTACCCCAGCCAAGAGCAACTCCCCCTTGCTGCCTTATTTGCTTGATGCTTTGTGCAAACCTTCCAGAAGTGCAGACTGACACTGACTGTGGAGCTCAACAAAAGCCTCAGGAGTCCCACATACATTTCAAGCCGTAACCATCAATGCCTCAAGATCCCCACGCTGTTCTGCCGAGACATTTAGGCTATAGAAAATCAGATCCATAGCTGGAGTACAGCAGAAAATATCCAGAACAGAGAACCTCAGCTAGGACCTCTGTTATGTCTAACAGAGAACCTCAGTTGGACATACCAGTGTCTAACTTCCTGCGGTCTTGTGGGAAAAATCCACATCCAGTACTATGTACTTCAGTGAACCACAGCATCTGAAGGTTGGTCAGTGCTTCTAAACCATGTAGCAGTTCTTGCAAAAAGCCCAGGTTGTTGACTACATGACCATGTTTACACAGAATGCAGTGTTTAGAAAAAAACTGAGGAGATGAAAGTGAATGTGGAGCTAGCTGGAGCAGACAGGGGAAGAGTCTTCTTTGTGGAAGTTAATGAAGAAGGAACTGAGGCAGCTGCTGCTACAGGGTTGAACAAAGGAATGTTTTACCTCCACGTTCCTTACAAGTTCAGAGCTGACCACCTGTTCCTCTTGTGGATCAAACAGAATCCAAGAAAGAATGTTCTCTTCTTTGGCCAATATTCCCCCTAAGGATAGAGCAGGTTCTGCTTCCTTCTGCCCAAAAAGAGCACAATACTGAAGTAAGGCAAAGAAAGGAGTAAGGCAAAAATAATGTGTAGCTATCAAGTGCCACTGACATTTCCTGATATCCATATTCTTGACCCCAAGAGAAAACAACAAGTTGCTTTGGCAAGACAACTTGAAAAACTGCAATGGGCTTTTCCTGTTTAGAGCTCTTCTCAAACAAGTGAACACCCTTAATGGAGCTTATTTCATTCTTAGCCATGAAAACTCCTGTTGCAGTTGGGTTGTGTAAACAGCTGGATGATGTGCTGTATAAATCAGAAGTCCAGCATGATTTCTCCCCTCTTCAGCCACATGACAATGCTGATGGTGGGGCCACTCTCCAGGGAGGGTTGCAGGCCTCTGTCCCCAGCCACCAGGTCCTAAGCCAGAGACAGCTCAGTGCTGAACCCTCCTGCTTTCCTCCCACGTCTCCAGTAACCCCATCTCCAGTGCCTTTCCCACCATGAGGGAAAGGTTTTGGCTGCTGTGAACATAGGTCATGTCCATGTCCTGAGTGAGTGTCCATAGAGATGTTGGGCGTGGAGATATGCAGAGATTTGTCCCACACTCTTCTCCTCAGGTACTCTTTCCAGGCCCTCCCTTTGGAAGTAGTAAAGTGTGGCAGCAATAAAAGCATTCAAAGCATTTAATTGGTATGGCTTTTTTGAATCTTAATTTGAAAGTTGCCTTAGGCATTCAATGCTTTTGAACATCTGCCACATGTCCTGTCTCTTGCCTGTTATATTTCATCCATGAACTAAAAGTTCAGTAAAGTGTAATTTACCACCACCAAGAACTTGAATGTCTTTCACCTTAATTTCTCTGACCCGTCATTCTGAAATTAATAATGAATGCAAAAGGTAGAGGTTTTTCAGTGTCACAGTGAAACTTTCTAAGAAAATTCTCTTTCAGTGCTCTGATGTTTGATATGTGCCTGAAAAACCATGCTCCTTGGAGACCATGAGGTGTTTGTCCTTGGAGAAAGATTGTTCTAAGTCTATAATTTCTCACGCTGCCAGTTCTATGACCCTCTGCCTGATGAGTGGGAAATGATTTTACAAAACAATCTGGGGGCGACCGCTGAGGGGAAAGTATTACCTGAAAAATTCCATAATGGATGAAAGTCCCTCTGAAGCACCATATTATTTTCAGAATATATTAACACAATTGTCTTGTGTCTGCACAGGGACACACTGAGTGTGACTGGGATGGAGCTGACAGTTCACAGCAGCTTGCATGGTGGTCTTCTGGGATTTCTGGCTAAAACAGTGTTAATATATTTTGGCCATTGCTGAACTGTACTGAAAAAGGAAATTCTGGCCTCTTCTGCCTATACAATTTTCTGCAATTACACAACATGTGTTTATAAGCTATTAAAATATCAGTGAACATGTATTGGTGGAGTTATGATAGATTTGCACTCATGTCTGAGAACAGAATTCAGTCCCAGTCCTCTAGCTGAGCAGGAAGAAAAAAGGGTTGTCTTCAAGTCTCAATTTAGAAATGAACACACAGAGTTTTGTTTCTCCATGTAGCACAAAAGCAGACAAAGAGAGAATATATTTATGGGTACATCCTGTTTCTGGTTTACAAATACAGGAGGAAAAAATTAACCATGTCTTAAATATACAGTGAACTGCAGCTCTGCGAATGAAGACGTAGTGGAACACTTCCCCACTCTCAATTGAGAAGGCTTGCTGGCAGGGTCAGAGCTTTGAAGTCACCCCACAGGCATTTCATGGTGTTCCAGATCCTGTTTACCTCCCATGGCTTACTGGTAATGTTTACTTTGTACAAGAAGGAGGTTTAGGGAAAGGGCCAAATGGGACTTTCCCCCTGCAGCAGCACTGGCTGTCTGTGCTTCTGTACCACGGGGACTCTGTTCCACGGGCACACAGAGAGCCACGAGGGAAGGGTTGTGTCATGATTTCCCACACACCCTTAATGTCCCTTCATCAGCATGATGTAGTTAGATACCTGCATTCATGTGGGACAATGCGAGGCACTTCTGGGTGTGAGTTTCACTTGGGTGTCCCAGGCCAAATACTGAAGCTATTGGACACCATGTTCTGTCAAGACATTCTTGTTTGTATCCAGTGATTACTCAAGAACACAATAGCAGGGACTTCTTTATGTGTTCTACCTGAAACAGTGGTTCTTGGAAGCAGAACGTGTTAAAGGCAAGTTTTCTTAAACATCTTATTCTGTGTAGTAAAAATATCTTTTTTTATGGAGGTTGTCAGTAAGTGATGCTGGTCGCAGTTTCCCCGTTAGATTATACACAAATGTTTACAACCAGCTGGGATACATGTATCTGGGATTCACAAGGTGATATGTCTGGGTTACAGCCAGGCCAGAAAAGAAAGGGCTGTCAAGTTTTATCCAGGATAATGTGAGAGTAAAATCTTTATCAATGGAAAAAATCAGTGGAACTGAGGGAAAGCAGAAATGTGAAGAGATATAAAGAACTTTTTTTCAGGACAATTCTGTAGCCCTTGGTTACCCCAGGCATGTAGGAATTTGAATTGCAAATGAAATTATTTACTGTACAAATTTCATGGCAGTATGTGGAAAACATACCATTTACATACCAATATTATTCTGTGGCCTGAAGAAGAACTTTTTCCATGGGAACCAATTCTCTTTTCACACCTCATCTAGACCTGAATCAGTTTACATTGGCTGAAAATTTGACCCTGTGTTTTCAAATGATCCACCTGCCAGTTCCTCACAGTGCTTGGCTGCTTAGGAAGAGTATTTTCAAATTTCATTTTGTTTTCAAAACTCAGTCACTAACAATTTGTGCACAATATTGGCAAATACTTATGCTCCATTTCTAGCCCTATGATATATCTGATTTCACTAGCTATAAGGACTGGAAAGAATATCCACACTAATATTTATGCAAATAACACATAGGACTACTGAGCTACTATGTAATTCGACTAGCTATGGAAATCATACCACAAGGATTGTCATGGGAATGAGGAAGAACAATTATTTTTAACATCCAGACTGATGGCCAAAAGCAATACCCTTCTCCTCAGCGTGGTGAAAATTACACTATATGCTACAGGGCTGAGCAGCCCTGAAGGGTGTTTCAGGTTTCCAAGTCCACAATTTGTTAAAGTAGCTCAGTAGCTAATTATACCCACAGGTTTTTGGTAGTGTGATTAGTGCAGTGTTAGGTTCCTGGTTATGAGTACATCTACAATAATTACATTTTACGACCAGGGAGACACTCCCAAATACTACATCTTGTACAAAGGAAAATTGACTAATAAGTATTTGAACATCTTGGGCCATCAGCACATGTCAAAGTTTAAAGATAACTGGATGTAACACTTTTAATTTACAGTCAGGACAACTTAGGACAAACTTGAGTTAAAACTTCGGGAGTAGAGAAGAACTGAAATGTAACAGGAGTTTGGAAACTCTTTGTCTAGAAGCTTCAAAAACAGGTTCAGCAAACACCTATCAGCTGTAATCTAGATCTTTCATCCTACCTTAGGGCAGGAGATGCACCAGGAATCTCAAAGGTCCTTCCAGCCACAGTTCTGTCATTTCTAACCAAAGTTAACAACAGCTCCATTGCATGAAAATATGTCTTCTCTTTTTCACTGGCTTAGCAATCTAGAAAAACAGCCTCTTTCTTAAAATGCAAAGGAAATTTCCTATTTTCTACTGCATCCCACAATGATGACTGACAAGAAAAGTTATGTGCAGAGGCAGAGCCAGGGGAGGAATACTTATGGACAGTCTGTATTGCACAGCTATTAAAAATGCTACACTTGCTATTAAGGTAAAGAAATTTGGCTTATAAAATGATCTAAGTTGCCACAAAGAAATTATATCCAGAAACCATAAATGAGATGACTCACAAAACCAAAATGAGTATTATAAAACAGGGTCTTCATGCAGAAATATTTATCTGTGTAGTCATAACACCTTACACTATGGAAGTCTGCTAAGAAGACACATGCAGACATCCCTGCTTACAAATGTAATTTCCTGTTACTCAAAGCTCATGAAGAAGTGAGAAAGGGTGTGAGCAGAGAAAGTATAACAGGGAGAACTGGCTGTATTGCTAGAGCTATTTTTGGATGCTGATAAGTGAATCAAAGATGAAGAATATTTTGATGCTATTTTGTGTCATGTCTAAATTTCCCTGGAGAGTAAATGGCATTTATTGTAATAATGGAAAAGGTTCTGGTACACAAAGACATTCAAAAAGAAAAACGACAGTTCTGGGCTCCCCTTCTCCCCGGCAGGTTGAATGACCAGCATGAGGTATCCCAGGTCTCTGCAAACTTCACACTCACAAATTCCTGCACCTTGTTGCCAGTAAATTCAGCACTGGAGAGTCAGCAGACAGCATTGCTATTTATAAGATGATACTTGGTTTTCAATAGGTTCTTGACTCATACAACCTGAAGATCTCAGAAACGAATATCACACTCTGCTCATGTGGTGCTTCCCAAATGAGCTGAGACCATCAGCAACATCTGAAGTCTCTCCAACTTCCTCAACTTCAAGAGGTATTTTTCTGTCATGCTAAAGTCTCTGTGGATCACCACAGATACTTTATCACCCTAATTGCTCTGATATATTGTATAAGACTCATTATTTGTTGTAGCAGTTGTCTGACAAACAGGGAGGGGGGCCCTCTTGGCCAGTGAAAATCAAAAGAGCCCTTGTCTCTTTCTTGCTGTTCAGCAGCTCCACTTATCTAATGGTATCTTTACTCACAGGCAACCTCAGACAAATCAGGTACTCTGTAATTACCACTTGAGCAGGGTGGTAGCAGAACGTGCATTTTGTAAGATGAAAGGAACAAGAAAAGCCTTTGCTGTCAAATTTGGGATCAGCCTCTGGTTCCTCGAGGAGAATCAGATTCCCTGCTACATCCTGCAGACAGCAACAGCAAGGGAAGCATATGGCTGCATACACTGTGAAAAAAGCCAAGGGACAACTGCAGACATCCATCTTGCATTCTCTTGAAGCAAAGAATAATCACAAGGGATATGCTGATGGTCTGTTCTGCTACAGAGTGAGGCCCTGCTTCTTGCTGTGAGGTTGTGTTCTGCTGACTGGCATCACCAGCTGGATCTTTGTTCCCTTCTTTGGCCTTCTTATGCTTATCTCATCCATGCCATCAGAGCTCTTTGTGGTTTAAAAATCATATAGACAAATCTTCATGCCCTTGGTCCTGGCTCCAAGACCATCAGAAATATTAAAAAAATGTTGCTGGAAAATGAAGGAAAATTTTGAGACTTTCGGCCCAAATAACTGCAAAAAGGTGAAGAGTGATAGGCAAAACTTATCCCTAAGGATGTAGTGCTATTTACAGTCTTATTTAAATGTGTGGAATTTTAGGTATAGAAAGCAGGTCAGTCTGCAATCCATTCCTCTGTGCCTGAAAGCAACTTTACTATGACAAGCATCTGACCACCAGCTAAAAGGACTGTCTTTGAAATCTGCATTCTTGACAGAGTAGTCTATCTGAAGCAAAATCTGTCACTTCCTTTGTACTTGCAGTGCTTTTACATTTTCATCTTCTTTTCCACACAATGAATCCAACAACTACTTCTCTGTAATCTTTAGAAAAAATCCTCTTGCTATTTATCCTTTCCTGTTAGGAAGCTTATCTATGGGAAGGAATAAAAAGAGTCTCCTTATTCTGAGACTACTGTGACCATCTTCAATCCCCTTCATTTTTCTCTGGCCTGCAATGAACCTCTGCATTATTCAAAAAGCAAGAAGGGAGTCACAGATCTGGAAAATGCAGTGCAAATCCTAGTGCAGCCCTCTGTTCAACAGCAGGATGAGCTGTAGCCTTGCCTTTCCCAGCAAGCACTTGCATAGTGAGTCTCCTCAGAACCTACAATCCAGGAGATCCTTCAATCTGCTTGAAGAAAAACTCCTGGGTTACTCAGACATTCCCATTAAAAAACTCTCTCTGTCTAAGCCACTCCCTAACATACACTAAACTAACCTAGAAGAGAACAGCAAAGCAGGGGACTAGAGAATGCTCCTTTCTGAGAATGAATGCCTGTCCAGCTCCATTATCTGTAATTTGACCACTGACAGAAAATGATTCATGTGAAGCAAATCTCCACCAGATGGAACAATGGAGCTACAGTTAATCTCCAGATTAACTCAAAATTAATTAATAACTGAAGTACTCACAAAACCAGAGAAATAAACAATGAGAGAAAATTGTTCACTTGAGACAATTGCTCAGTTAAGACAAGAGTTCAAAAGTAGTAGAAAACTAAGAGGGGCTACGGCAGTAGTGTTACACTCTGTGAGCACATTTAATAACTTGAACTTTGCCTTAACAGATCTGTACACAGAAGAATGCATTTTAAGGGTACTTGTGGCTTTAGCACTTACCCCTGTGTCCAAAGGGCATTAATTGTCATGCTTCAGGATTGCAATTTTCCATTCACTATATTAATTTGGATTAAAAATTGCCAGTATCCAAGCAATACTTGGTTGTGTCTTGCTGCTTGAAAAACATCTCCTTTCTGTTCTGGGAGACACCTGGGTGTTACCCTGACTTAAAACAGTTATATCTTGCAGCTTCTACCTGTATACTTTCCCCCTCTTATATTCCACAACGTTTTTCCTCCAAGTGTGCTATGCCTGGTGCCCAAAACCAGAATGCAGAGAGCAGCCCACCACCACAAGAAAGGGAACAGCATCTGCCCAGTTCTGCTCTGCAGTTCCCTGTCGGTGACAATGTGAGTGTTGGGGTGTCCATCCCGTGCAGGTAGCTTGGGGTGCAGCTGCAGGCTGAGCTCTGGGTGTGAGCCCCAGGCAAGGGGCTGTGAAGTGCCCACCCAGTGCAGAACAAAGGGTGGTGGCTTGGCCTCAGAGACCTGGCAGCAGCCAAGGACCTTGGACTTTTCTGGACTTAGATTGGGAGGGTATAAAAGCCCAGGGTTTCCTTTTTTTGGGGTCCCTCCTTGGAGGCACCCAAGGAGCTGACATCGAGCTCAAGCTGATATTTTTGTTCTTACACCATGATTAAATTGTTTTAAGGATTGAGATGTGTGAGGCTCTGTGATAGTAAGGAAATGTGGTGTGACTGTGAATGTGGGGCATGCAGCTGCAAAGTTCTTGATCCCAGCTTGGGTGGTGCAGGTGTGGCTGCCCGAGTGGCTCCTGGATGGTCAGGCAGGGAAGTTCCCTTTGCACTGAGGAACAGGCTCAGCAGGTGGGTTTTTAAGTGACTGTGTGGAGAGCAGCCAGAAACCAGGAAAGCAAGCCAGATGCCTCTTTGGGAAATTTTCTTGCCTCAGTGTTAAGCAAGTTAAACCAGATTCTATGGCTTTCATTCTTTCAGGTGAAATCTGTGCAGGTCTGATTCTCTTGTTCTCAGGGCCTTAATGAACAGTATGTGTTTAATTTCTATTTCCTCCCAAGAAAAAGCTCTGAGAAAAGTCAAACAGAAAGAGGATTAAACCCGTGAGTACTTTATGACTGATAGGAAACTGCCTTCAGAGCTTCCTAAATACCAGATAAGCCTAGCACCTGGTTGGGTTGATATGTAAATACATGTTAGCAGTGATAACTAAGTACTTGTTACAAAACAGTGCTATAAGTGTTAGTGCTTGCACACACTCATGCAAATACTCGCCCACCCACATACCATGTCAACCTAAATGTGAAGAAAGATTGTTTTTCAGGAAAATAACAACAGTAGGTGTTCTTATAAGTAGGTCTCTCTGTCCCTGATGCCTACGCCTTGCTGATGCAATATAAGACAATGATCAGGCTTCCTCAGAGACACTGACAAAAATGAGGGGTAAGAAGAAGTCCTGGGCTAAACTTAGGATATAGTTAGGATATAGTTTAGCCCAGGACAAAATCAGTGGGCTGGTTATATCAGTATAATTTTTTCTACTACAAAAACTATATGTTGCATTCATTGATGCCACTTTTGAAGCCAAAACACCTCAAAATTTGTAGAATTTACTTTTTTTCGGGTAAAAACCCCTCTTAAATCACTTTTGTTTCTAGGAGTTTGCTTTCTTTTTTTATAACTAATTAGAATTTTTTACATCTTAGAATGCATTTAAAATTGTGACTGCTTTCTGAACTCCTAAGGATATGGAAAAATTCAAGATTCCACAACAGGTCACCTAATTATACTAACTGGTTGCAACAGACACAAATATGATTCATCATGAGTGAAATTTATGCTGCCACTGGGAGTGGCAATGGTTTTATATCCCATTGCTCCAGGAGCCCCATCAACAGGCTTGACTGTCAAGCTGACGCCGTCCATTCCGAGGAGAAGGTAAATATCTCCATGATCTTTAATTCTAAATGACAGAACTAGGAAATGTCTAAGGATCGATATGTCCATTAGTAATATACATAAGTGCTTGGCACATAGATATGGCATGTGACATGTTTTGAGAAAGTGAGAATATTTCCAAGTTGCATACATTAAAATGTGTGGACTGTGTGATGAATCTGTGCTTGACTTGCACAATGGTACTTCTAAACTTTTAAACTTTCCAAGTGTGTGTCTAAAGATTATAACCATTTGCCACTTTCTTCTGTAGGACCCAGACTGGTAATTTATAAGAGCATAATCTTTCTATAATGCTCCATCTTTCAAATGTTTATATGGATAATTTAATTCTTGTGTATTAGGGGAAATTCATGTGCAGAGGAAATTATTCAGACTCAGAAGCAAAACAAGTGACTTAGAATAGTGGAACTTCTGAAATACTGAACTAATTTTCTTATGATCAGATGTTTTTACAATACTTTACTGGATGAAGACACTGGGAAAAGTCTTTCATAAGAAAGATCTTAAACCTGTTCTAGGTTTAAAATACAAAGAGTTTTGCAGAACATTCAAGACAATTTGCTTGTAATTATTGTGATTGTAACTGAAGGGTGTCTGGGAAAAAGAGTTTAAGCTGCAAATGAAGTTAAAAAAAATTCCTGGAATTTTTTACTACTGCACAATATGTCTTTGTTGAAAATCTTACTGAGTGAGCCTGTCTGTAGTTCCACTTTCTGTCGATTATCTATTAAGCAACCAGTTTTAGAAGGACATAGTATGTGAGGCACAGCTGACTAATACACACAGTTTTTAGAGAGACAAAGGGTAAGATATGACCAAGGGTGTAATTAATAAGTGCTATGCCTGGAGGACTCAAGGGAAAAAGATCAGGATATAAACTGAGCTGGCAGTGTGGTGAGGACAAAGTTAGGGCTAAGTGGCAAAGCCATAGCTATTGTGTGAGCTGGAGAAGCAGCTCAGCTCAGAACAGTTTCTGCAAATGTGTTTCTTCTGCTATTTGGGATGCTGATTTTCAGATTCACTGTGAAATCCCAAATGTAATGAAAAGGGAATTGCCATGAAATACAGAACAATACAGCCAAGCTATTGCAAAAATCTTACCAGGGCATCTAAATATAGCAGGTGTAAGGACGAGAAGCCTCAATTATTTTTCCCCTTGTTTCAGGTGACCACAGTGCCACAATGTGCTCTCTCAGTGCTGCCAATGCCAGGTTCTGTCTTGACTTTTTCAGAGAGCTGAACAAAAGAAAAAGAAATGAGAACATCTTCTTCTCCCCACTAAGTCTGTCAGCTGCCTTTGGAATGGTTGTCCTTGGAGCCAGGGGCAGCACACTCGAACAGATTGAGAAGGTAGATCTTCTTTGCTCAGAAAAGGGAACAGTGGCAAGAGGCTGATTGTGACATCTGTTACAGTTCCTAAACATCCAAAGGATTGATGCACACAGAGATCCCTTTAAAAATACCTTATGCTGTTCCTAATACCAAACTTCTTCAGACTAAGCATTGTTATTGAATTGACTGTTCAATGAATACACCAGTGCTAAAGAAAGTGTTTTGGAGGTATCCCTGCACTCTCCAGGGCTCAGAAGAGTACCTTTCCTTTAATGTGGTTTTTCATCTTCTCTGGATGCCCAAAGCCTCCGTTCTCATGTAGAAAGATTTGAAAGATTTCATGCACTCACCATCTACTAAAACTACTTGTTCACTTGCAAGGATCTTATGGTAAAGAACAAAGGGGCCTTTCCCCAGGGACTGTGTCTGGCTGTGTTTTGGGATAGGCTTGCAACACTGCTTTAGCTTTGGAGTACCCTCACTCAGCTGCATTCACCCAACATTTACATTGCAGGTCTTTCATTTCAGAGAAGTTTTGGGCAGAACGAGACAGGAAAACAGATACCCTTCCGGAGAGGTAAGACACAATTGCAGCTCTGAGCTGAAGCAACAGGAGCCAGTTTGTCAGCCTTTTTTCTTGAAGGCAATCACTTAATCAGAAAGCACAGCAGGGTTGATCAGCCTCTCCATCTAGATTTGCAGACCTGCTTATTACTGTTCCTTTATTAGTTATTTAAGGGGCCTTGTGAGATCACACATTTCAACAGCAGAGCCTTCTCATTACAGGTTTCTAACCAAAACAGCAGTTCCAATCTAAAATGTGATAAGTGCTTCAATTGCCACCTGCAAAACTTGACTACAGAACATACCAAAGGCACCTTGGAACTTGCTTCTCCCAGTCCCTAGACCAGCAGCCCTTTGCTTAGTGTGCAGAGACATTGCTGTAGGATATGATGTGTTTTGGAGGTGAACAGGTGTGGGCCTGAAGGGGAACTGTTTTGTCATTATGTACATCTGGCACAGGGGGAATAGGAGGTGGTGTCCTGGTGCATTTATCCCAATGCCTGTATCAGCTGGGTGGAGTAGGGGTTTCTCATGCAGAGAGAGGCTGCAATTCACCCTCAGGTCCAACTTTGCATAGGAAAGCTCAAGCCTACCACGAAACATCTGTTTTCCTGTTTGAAGTGTGAAGACGATGAAGGAGTCCATTCCCAGTTCCAGGCTCTGTTGGCTGAAGTCAGTGAACCCGGACCAGGCTGTTGTCTGACCATTGCCAACAGGCTCTTTGGAGAAATTACTTATCCATTCTTCCAGGTAAGTGACTGTGGAATCCCTTGTAACAGCTGCTAGGAGTGAAGAATGTCTTCTGTCATAAAGCACAAAGGGACAGACGCCTTTTTAACTCATTTCTTTCTTGGTGGTCCACTACATAGTATTATCCTGAAGCCACAAATTCATCTATCATATAAAAATCATTGCATTGCAATAAACTTCTGCAATTTGTACTTTCCAGCAATACTTGGATTCCACAAAGAAATTCTATCGAGCAGAACTGGAACCTGTAAATTTTAAATACACTGAAGAAGAAGTCAGAGACAAAATCAACTTCTGGGTTGAAAATGAGACAAAAGGTAAAGAAAAAATGTGCAGGTTGGTTTTCAATTGAACCACTTAGGAATATCACTCTCCACTTTTTTCCCAAAGACAGCAAGATTTTTGTACATAAAACACCTGCATTATTTTTTTCTCAATAGGCAATAAATGTAGTAAGAGGAACAAAAATATCTTGAGTTCCTTGGTTCCAAAGCTGTGCATAAATTTCTTGTAATTTGTCTGACAGCATTATACCACTTTTCAGTTTTAAAGAAATTACTATTCATAGTCAAAGTCAGTTAATTGCTGGGGCAAAGTAATAATTCTTCTTAATTCATTATTTTTAAAGGTAAAATCAAAGACCTATTTGCTGCTGGTTTTATTGATCCCTCTACTGTGCTTGTCCTGGTCAATGCTATATACTTTAAAGGAAAGTGGGCAGTAGAATTTAAGAAAGAAGACACCAAGGAAACATATTTCCACCTGAACAAGGTACAGTATGGGCAGGAACTGAAGCAGCTGGGGGATGGAGGTCAGATGTCTGTCTCCTGTAACAACAGATGAGGGCTTCCTCCTTTCTGTTATCCCAAGATGAAACAGTGGTCTTCATTCAGAAGAGAAGGCTGTATTTCTCTCCCATTTCCTAACCAAATATGTAAATACTTGTACCAATTCACATCAGAAGTGGTTCTTGTGCAGCTGAGATCCTTGTTGGACAAATCCACTGAGTACATGCACTAACTTTTTTGGGGATTTTGCATCTAAGGGTGCTGTTTCAAAAACAGTCTGCTCTTGAGATTGAAACTGAGGATTCTGTTTCTCTGCTACTATTTATGAAGAGAACAGTATGTGCTTTAGGGCAAAAATGCACAAAAGACAAATTATCTCAAGGGAATGTATACATTATTCATGAAGTATTTAATTTATGGTTGCATCAGATGTATCAGTTTCCTCATCTGACACGCCAGAAAAAAGAAGAGTGTAATGAGGAAGTTGTGAGTAAAGTAATTTGGCACCATTAGAAAGGGAAATGTAGTTTATATGCTTCTAGAATGGAAAACTTCATTGGGACTACAGTTGAGAGGAACACATCAATGCTACAAGTACATTAAACCCATGACCAGTTTAAATAATGGTTTTGCACTGAACTCTAACCTCAATACTGAAAGCAATTAAAACCAGGTTGACAATTTCTGTATTTTCCATTTAATATGTTTCATGTGTTCCAGAATGAGAGAAAGACGGTGCAGATGATGTTTCAAGAAGGGTATTTTAACATGGCCATCATAGAGGAACTGAAAATGAAAGTCATAGAGCTCCAATACTTCAATAATGAACTGAGCATGTTCATTCTTCTTCCTGAAGATGACTGTGAGGCCTTTACTGGCCTAGAACAGGTAACACTTCATGTTCTCTCTAGTGATGTACATAGAGAGCATTGCTCCAGTTTGGTCAAAAGACAGGTGGGAAAAAGTGGGCTTCCTTTCCTTGCATTGGTGATGGTGCCAATCATTCCTATCAATACCACCTTACAGCTTGAATGTGCCCTCACCTACGAGAAACTTGCAGAATGGACCAGCTCGGCTATGATGCAACCACTGAGAGTGAAGGTGTACCTGCCCCAGTTCAAGATGGAGGAAAGTTATGTTCTCAACAACACTCTCCAGGAGATGGGAGTAATGAACGTTTTTGACTGGGGGAAAGCTGATTTGTCAGGAATCTCTATGAAAGATGGCTTGGTTGTGTCCAAGGCCATCCAGAAGACAATAGTGGAAGTCAATGAAGAGGGGACTGAAGCAGGTTGTGCCACAGGGCTTCTTGCAATGCCTCTGTGTTGCCCAGTAACTTATGAGTTCAAAGCTGACCGTCCATTCCTCTTCTTCATCAGACACAACCAAACCAACACCATTGTCTTCTTTGGAAGATATTCCTCTCCTTAAATGGAGGTTATATCAGAAATTAGATCTTTCTCCCCACTCACATCCAACTGGCAAGCCATAAGACAAAGCAAAAGACATTTCTTTAGGCTTTATCCTAAAGCCTGGTTTGCTGCAAATGAGAAGACTATCTGAGAAGACCCAAATAAAATCCTAAACCCCATGACCCTTAGGCATGTTTTACTTTTAAGAGGCATTATGAAACTGATATCTGCCTTAAAATACAGTATGAGGTATTTGCCAAAAAGCTGTAGTCCTCTAGAGACATCTGCAGAGAAAATTTTACTATGAGCCTTTCCAATAAACCCATGACTTTAGTGCCCTGAAGATAAGTGATACTTTCTCTCACATGAAGTTGACAGGAGGATAGGGATCTGCATTAAAAGCATCACCTCAGGTACTTTGTCTCTTTTAGACTTACCTAGCTAAGGTTTCAAGGAAAATACCATTTTAGAGGGGAATAACAAAGTATTCCCCTAGGCCTCCTGTTAAATATTGATTGGAGGCTGTGTTTCAAGTTGTAGTTGTCAGGGTTAGTTCTCAGAGAGCAGAGAAGACAGAATATTTTTTGGAGTAATTTTGCTTCTTCTCAAAAAGGACAAACCCACTGCTTATTTTTTTCTCTGTGAAAAACCCTGTATGTGTAAGAAAATTCTCCAACTTCTTCATAAACTTCCACATAACAAAAACAGGGTTTCAGAGTAATGGGACAATTTTCTGACAAGACCTGCTGTGTGATGACTGGTAAGGAGACACAGAATTCCCACATTAACTCTGAGTAGTGATCACCCATTCTCACTTCTAAAAGCCAGCTCTGTTTGGTGCCTTAGGTACCGCGAGTTTCTTTTTCCTGCTACTTTATTCATCATTAACATGAAAAAATTGAAAAATTGATAGTGATGATGTAGATTAGATGAGTAGTCTGCATTTGTTTTATTATTTATTATTCTTATTATTGCTACTTATTATGATAAACCTACTGCAAGATAAATGTTAAATGTAGTAGTCTTCAGAAGTAAGTGGACAGAGGAATAGTCTAATATAGCAAGTAAAAATAATGGTAAGCCTTTCAAAAATGTAAATGACACTGAAGTCTACCTCCAACTTTTAAATATTCATCATACTGAGTTTAGGCACTGGAAAATTCAACATGACATAAACCCTGAATCTGCTCCCTCTTTAATGTGACCACTATTACTTGCCTGACTTGGGAATGAGCAGTTCTCTGGGAAGCAAATCAAGAGGAAAATTTCTGGTAAAGCTTATTTTCTCGTTGATGATCTAGTTCCCTAGACCACCTCCTGGATGTTGTGGAGTAGGTGGTGGGAAGGAACAGCACAGGGTCACAAGAAGGGAGCAGCCTGCCCAGTTTGGCAGTAGGCAATGTCCAAAATCCACAGATACAGGAAGAATACTTGGTTTTATAGGAAAAATATTCCACTCTTTGATGACTCACTTCTTCTTTTCCTGTTACTCATTTACAGGAAGAAGGTAAACACTGCAAGCATAGTGGTGTTATTGTAGAACTGATGATTCAAAGGGCTCTTCCAAATGCTGAGATAAGCAGGAAAAATTACAGTAAATTACAGTACTCAACACGAATTGAGTTGCTAAATAAAGCAGACCCATTATAGTCTGTGGAGATATCACATATGGCTGCAATGCAGTGTGAAATACAGCCTGAAATAGTAAAATTACCTATAGAGACACAGTTTTCATATCAATTAGCTGGTAAGAGAACACAAAACACAGGCAGTTAGCACTTTGATAAATAAAGTATGCAAAAACCAGCTACACATGTTTTTCAACAACTGCCATTGGAATTTTGTGTAGATCTGGTTTGTCTTCACTATAAATTACTTAGGTTAAAAGAGAAAATGAGTATGAACGGGATTAGAATTTATTAGCTTGCACAATCAGGCCTATACATTTTCATATAAAATGTAAAAGAAAAAATTAATGTGATAAAGGTAAGTGCTTTAACATATTATCCCCAAAAGCACCAGTCTCACAGCAGGAATTATGTGTGTGAGCAAAGGAGAAGGTATGGCTAAACCAAGGATGCCACTTAGTTTACTC
>VZTN01019493.1:1441-24251 GCA_013400515.1 Erpornis zantholeuca | reverse complement strand
AACTCCTGTGATCAAATCCTAAGATCGTAACTGGACCCCAAGAAAGCAATTGTTGTTTCTTGAAGTATAAAAGCCTTTTTCAGTTCCACATAAAAAAGGCTCTTGTCTGTCAATATTCTCTCTGGGAATTCTCCAGACTTAGATAATGAAACATTTTAATGTTTCTGTAGTGGCAAAAAAATTATTCCATTTAAGACTGTTTGAGAATCCTGGGATATCAAATTAATAACTTTGGGTCTGGGTCATTCAAATCAGGTCTTCCTTTCTCTGGTGTTTTCTTATGTTCGTCATGCCTACTTCTTTTTTTCTGATAACCTCAATATGGATGAGTCAAGTACTCTAAAGCCTTCACCTTACCGAGGCCTATAAAATACACATATGAAGCATAATTTTATTTCTTTACATAGGAATCTGTTTAGATGAGAATAATTTAAACAATACTCTTACTGAGAAGTATTCATAGCACTGAGAATACCAAATTCTTGCAAAGTTATGCAAACGTTTCACAGTGTAAACATGTCAATTTTTTTTATATTGTGCTTTGAGATTAATATTAAAGTAAAAAAAAAAATATCTGCGACTAGAAGCAAATACACATTTTATCTTGATAATCACTACCTAAAACAGATACCTATAAATAGAATGCAGGTCCATTTCAAGGAACCTGGCCAACAGCAGAATTATACCTGCATCCTTAACATTAGTTTATCTTGCAACAAGTGCAAAATGCTTTTTGAAAGTAAGGTAGGCAAACTGCAATGTTTCAAAACATCACTTTTCTAAAGCATTTGTCAATTTTATTGCATATTAATTGTTTAGGACTAACAAAAATACTTTATTCATTCCAGACATTGCAGTATTTAAATGCAGTATTTAAATCAAAAGTGAACAAAATCTTGAAAAAAGGGATATGAATGAATCAAGCAATAGACTTAAAATAGTGGGCTCTTGAAAGAAAAAAAAAAATATATGTGTGTTGGAATGTACAAGCTCTGTTATTTCTCATTCTATTGCCTTGGACAGTGAGGATTCAGAATCACAGCAACATATGTTAGTTTATAAATATGCCAGGCACAGGCAATGCCTTCTGATCTTGCACCAAATCGAGGGATCCCTGCTGACGGGACAATGGCCACAGTGCCAAGTTACAACTGTGAAGGAAGTGACAGCATCTCACAGCAGTACTTCTGGCCCTAGCAGAGGTCAGCAAACACGATCAGCATAGAGGAAGGAAGTTCAGCTTCACTTGCGTCTTACAGTTTAAATAAATGAATCCTCAAGAGGCATGCCACAGTAAGATCTGTAACCAGTTCATCTGTCACCATATGGATTATAAGATTTTCTTTTCTTTATAGAAAAGTATAGATGATAATATTTGGACACTTTTTGACATTGAACATGTGTTAACATTTATTCAGATTAATTTTTCTCAAGGTTGAAGAAAAAAGGTGTGTAATTTTGAAATGAGAATTAGACTTTGTGCATCCACCCTGACAACAATATGGGCTATGGCTGTGTATGAGTATGTAATTTTATTAGACAAATTTAATATTCTGTCTTTATCTAAGCCCATATTTTCCTTTTATAACCCAATAAATTATTCCTCCAGCAGAACAAGACAGGTACATTTGAAAAAAAAATAAATAATGTCACTAAATGACTATTTTTGTATAATGTGAATAGAAGAACAAAGAGACTTAGTCGACATTGCATTTTTTTATTTCTCTTTTTTTTTTTTCACTTATAGACTTGAGCTACATATGTGATTTTTCTAGCTTCAGTTCAAAGTAATTTTACTTTTCCAGAAATCTTTCCCAACTACCGTAGCCAACATGAAGACACGTATCCAATTATTGATTTTTTTCCACCATCAGAAATAGCTCTTTTCATTTAGCTTTTAGACCATGTAGCCTTTTCTTCTTTATAGTTTCTTCTTCTGACCATCAGTTCTCTAGTAAAACAAGCAAACAAAAAAACCCTCAAAAAAACAAGAGAGCAAAACAGAACAAAATCATATCAAACAAAAAAGCAAATGAAAAACCCCAAACAAACAAAATCCCATGATAGCTATAATTTTTATAATACTTGATTTTTTTGTTAGGATATCAGAGTATTTAAATGTTAGGTCAGTCTGAAAGGAAGTTTTTAAGGATGATGAGTCTAAGAGCCAAACTTTCAAGAGCCTACTTATCTTAATCAAACTATATCCTGCATATAACATACTTGGCCAGTGAGGCAGTTGGGAACAGCATCCAGTCCTCCCCTTTTTGATCGCTGTGAGCTGACACTGAAGCACCAGTTTGCATTCCTCCCTACTATCTGTCAGCTAAACAGGCTTAATATTTCATCACTGTAGTGTCCAGACGTCCCAATGACAATAGAAATACAGCTCTCCCTGGTCTCTTCTTTTCTGAACAATGCCAAATACATGATTTCCTGGGGAGAAAAGTTGCCTCTGGTTTTATTAAGCAATTTTAATGAATTTTTTGCAATAGCCAAAGAAAATAATAGAGAAAACTTGCAAGTATATGAAGCAGACCTTTCTTTTTCTGAACTTGACTTCACCAGTCAGCAGCTTTTCTTTACTAGAAGCCATAATGAATATCCTCTTTTTTCTATTGTTATTATTTATACTTTGCTCAGTTTGATGTTCATTTGACTGACACTCATTCAGATTCTTACATACATTTTTATTGATGCAGCCACATCTAAGAGGATAAAGATATGTGTCTGAAATACTCGGGATGCTCATGCCAATTTAAACTTACAGTGTCAAGTTTTTCAGTAATTCTCTCCTACATACAAAATAGATAAAAAAGACAGAGTTTCGACAGGACTGTACAAATAACAGCTCTACTGGATGAAGGATATCAAGTGACAGCATTGTCTGAGACCTGCTTTTTCTCATGAAATTTAGAAGAAGAAAGTTGTCAGCTTACCCAGTGGAGAGAAACAGTTCTAAAGCAAGATTCATCTCATCTTAATACAGATGTCTAAAAGAGACTTTTTTACTGACTCTGTGAAAGTGTCTATTTCTCTTCCTCAACAATAAATTATGATCGAAGCTGTTTACTCAAACTTGAGTGTCTGTGGTATAGAAATACAAAGAGATTAAAATAATTCTACATCAAAGCATTCTTCTTATTCCAAGTGTTCATTTATGAATATTTTTGTCTTTATTTTCTTAAAAATGTTCCAAAATATATGTTAAAAGCCATAAATAATTATGTGTTTACTGAACAGGAAGTAATTGAATTGTTGAAGTTTCCACATTGTCCTTTGATCAGGCACATTTCTCCTGGCTAATATCTTCACCCTCTATGAATTATTTGTTTTTAATTTTTTTCAAACACTTTCTAACAAAGGTCTAGATAAGTGTATATTTATTCTTATTGTTACATGCTACCTTTTATTTTCTGCTATTTCTAACATAATTTCTCAAGAAACTCAGACATCAATATTATTTTCCCTCACAAGTAGAATATTAAGGGTTTAATTCACCTACCTAAACACAGAAGAGAAATGCAGTTTTTTGAAATACTCTAGGTTACCTGAGATATCCCTGCAGGAATGAAAATAGCATGTATAGGAGTACCTTACTCTCTGGGAAATGCACTGGAAGTCAAAGCAAGCTGCACAGGGCAACTAGCATGACAGTAGTTGCTATCTCTTGAACTGAACTGAACTCTATTAGCTCATTGACTCTATTGCTATATAGTTAGTTCTAGTCTGCATTCTTTTCAAGTGAACTGGTTAGATTAGAAGTGAGGATTTATTCTTAATTTTCTTCCTTAAAATACAAAAAATAACTATGGAATACATCTTGAGCTTGCCTCTCAATCCAGTTTCTGCAAA
This sequence comes from Erpornis zantholeuca, assembly GCA_013400515.1. NCBI lineage: Eukaryota > Metazoa > Chordata > Aves > Passeriformes > Timaliidae > Erpornis > Erpornis zantholeuca. The sequence goes on along the minus strand of VZTN01019493.1, from coordinate 20,396 downwards.
CTCATACAAAATACCCACTATGGAAGATAAAAATCCTATTTTTAATTAAAAAAGCTTAATGAGGGCATCTATATGTCTACATATTGAAATGATAAGATCACATTATGGTCACTATTCAGCTCAGTTCAGCTACCCATGTATTTCTATCCACTATCACTTGATTGGTAAGAATACTTTGGCTAGCATCTATCTGATATTTCAGGGCAAAGTGAGGTTCCTGTAAGTCTTCTGTCATATATGCAAACCCATGAAACCTTGGTGATTATCTCTGTAAGTCTCAAATTAGTCCTAAAGATCTATGATTAGGCAATCGAATTAGGCCCCAAGCTGAATTTCTTTCTGGATTACACTGTCAGTGGTGAAAGCTTCAACACTAAGTCTGCAGACCACAGATAAACAGAAACCTAAGAGTGGGTGCTTGGAACTCAGGTCCAGTCTTTACTTCATTCATTCAGAGTCAGTGCAAAATAGTAATCTGCTCTCGATCTAACTATGAAAGATATGGTGCTGTTTCAGATGAACTTAAGCAGTGTCTTTTTTGCTTTTGAAGTTTTCTACTTAAGCATGAGCAAACTCAGAGTGCACAAAACGCATATGAAACCCCAGCAAAAACTAGACAGACTTCTTACTCGCTTTTGTTGGCTGTGAAGGGTCAGGACTGTTCACCTCAGTGACTGCTGTGAGGTCCTGCAGCAGCCAGCAGGGGAGGAGGAGCCTTTGCTACTCAGCCTGAGCTCCAAGGCATGGGACTGTAAGTGGTTTTATTATGGCTGCAGAACCACTTCAGTCACACTAGTCCATTATACCATTTCCATGTTTTAAATATGTTTCATGATTTATTTTATTATCTCCCCAAACAGTGGGTTTTTTTTGTTTAAGCACAGCTCTTCTAAATCACCCTGGTCCTTCCATCAGCATTGAATGGCTGCAGAAATGCTGAGGTGGACAAGTCACTTCCCTCACTATACCTCCTTCTCTCTTTCCCTAAAGTGGGAGGTATGGTATCAATCTCCTCTACTGTGAGATTCAAGATTGACCCATAAAAGCAGTATGAAAAAAATAGCTATTATTATCATTATTTCAAAAACAGTCCAGGAGAGTTTTCTCCCTTTTGGATGGCAAGATTTGAATTTTAGGCATCCCTGTGGTGTTTTTCCAAATTGCTTAATAGTCAGTGAGATTTTCAAATGTACTCAGCTCAGATCTAAGTATGACTTCATTGAAGTCAATGGGAAAACTCCTGCTGATTACTATTGTGTTTCTTTGATACTTACTGCTGAAGTTGGAAGAATAAAAGTTGAATAACAAAGCACCATGAAAAGATCTTTGGCTATTATATACAAGTGATATATAAAATTAACATTTTTTTTAAGTAAAAGGTATTTGAATGAATTTAGCACATAAAACCAAAGGGAAAAATGGTAAACTTTTAGTATTTTAAATATCAGTATTGTGAATATAGAAAAATCTAGAGAAGTACATAACACAGGGAAATAAGAAGGTAAAAGTAATGCCTGATTACACAGTTATCTGCCACATGGGAACAGATACACATGACCTTCAGTCTTCCATACAGCAATTTACATTGTATGAGAGCGAACCCTAAATTTTTATTTATAATTACAGTATGTATGGACACTGGATCCACTTTCTGAGCCTCACTGGAGAGAAGTGTGTGTTCAGGATCATAGAAAAAAAAAATCATACATGTAATTTTGGATGTATATTGCCTTTTCATCCAATTAACTTAAGCAGTGTGTGAAAGTACCAACACACACATACATGTACATGTTATACACAAGTAGATGAGCCCAGGTGTTTTGAGACTTACAGGAAAAGGAAAACAACAACAATACAAGGTAGATGAGAAAAATGATAATATAGGAATGAAATGTTCCAAACTTGAACAGAGGCAAATCTGTAGTTACCTTACACATAGGCTTTTTTAAAAAGGAGAAATATGATAATAAAATGACTTAACAGAACAATCAGAACAGTAATGCAAGGGTGTCTGAGTACAAAAAAGCTGCTATGTAGTGTGCTTAAAAAAAGTACAGAAGAAATGACATCGGAAAATTGTGCTTGAGAATATAGCACTTGTCTATTTTTACCATATTTACCACCATCCTCCACAAAGATGAGCACTGTCCTCATTACCATTTGTAATGTTCCTATTAAGTAGAGGCAGCATTAGACGTATTAATGTTTGGTTCTCCTTTAATTTATTGTTCTCTTCCTACTTTAATGAGATCTGCTCTACAGCCCATAAAATAATTGTTATGGTAAACTGACTTTTTAAAATTAGCTACACACCAGTTGGTCCAGAAACCTATTCCTCTGGACTATTCATGCACAAAATACCTTTGTGTGAAGCTCTTTCCAAATGTGTAATGACTGGAGTAAGTCCAGAAGTTTTCCTGCAGAGTCTCTCTGCATGATTGACATTGCAAGCAGTTTTACAGCTTCTTTTAGCAACAAAGTTATGGTCAGGGTTACTGCTATGTAGAAATGCTGACACTGCTTTCATCCTCAACAATGAAAACCATACTGCTGCCACTTATGAAATTAAAGTACTTTGTGTTTAAAAAAGAGCTGTTGTATCTACTCTGCTAGGTCATAAGTTTCTGTTAAAAATTTTTACAAGGAATCTCAGAAGGGGGAAAAAATGGTCTGATTTCCTGATTCTCCCTGCAGTTTCATTAAGTTACTTCAGTGTGATTCAGCACCACTCTTCAGTGTGATTCACCACCCCCCAGACCATGTGTCCCACTGAGACTGTTACTCTATCCAAAATATTTCCTGCTGTGAGTGTCAGTTTAGGTCACAAGCAGGGTTTACCTACAATACTTTCTACTCCACCCTAGCTCACCAGGAAAAATAAATCCCCAAACTTAAGGCAACTGAACTATATCATATTTCAAGGATATATAAATTGGAAATACTGAATGAAGTTTAATGACAAGGCATGCCAATTGGTAAACTTTGTCAGATATAGACACCATGTAAAAATGTGAATATGCAGTTCAGTTGTCAATCATTGAAAGGAGAATGCTTCTTGCTCTGCAGCATGGAACAAAAGCATGGAGCTGGAGTTATATCCTTGTGAAGGAGACAAATATGTCTTTCCATTGCAGGTCACACTTTTCAGCTCTTACAATACCTTCTGTAGAAGATGGTGTTGTTCTGACTGAGGCTCGAGCAGGCCTCCTAAATATCTGAGCATCTTGACTTTACAACCTAACAGCTCTACTTTCTTTTCTTTTCCCAACAGAGTAATTTTTAGGTTGGAGTTGTGACTGATGATGGCACAGAGAATCAGAGTAGTCTGCTAACCCTTCTGGAGCTTCAGCATTTGCATTGTTCTTAACAGAACGGAACAGAAATTAGCATTCTTAGTACTTTTTTCCCTGGTGTTTTTGTTTGAGTTTTTTGTTGTACTGAAGATCAGAAGTATATGTTTGAACTGATCAAGTCTTAATCCTCGTTCTAATCCACTCACAAAAGAATCAAACCTAAAATACCTATATATTACATGTGAACAATAAATTGTGCAGCTCAGATCATGGCTTATAAGACTGTTGCAACATTTTATGACATACCATAGAATGTAAAATAAACACAGTGTTTGTTCATCTGGAAGCAAGGTCTCACTCTCACCCAAGCCAGTGCATTAAATGTTACAATTCAGAGTGGTTGTCTCATGTTTGTTTGTCTGTGTACACAAGATGAACAGAAAAGAGAGAAAAACATCCAAATTTTTAAACAAGGCACCCTTCTGAGGCCTCAGGACTTTCAGCAGCTTAGGACTGAAGACATGATCTAATCCTGATGAAGAGGGAAAGACAGAGGAAACAATGAAACATGTTAGTGAAAGAGAACCCTTCATTATGCACCTTCATTATTCAGGGGTATTTGGATTTTCTGGAATGATTAAGGGGGAAATTTTCATGGATGTACCAGCTGGCAGAACTGGCCCAACAAAATCCCTTCAATTCTTGTTGAAACAGTCATTAGAGGTAAGGATTAACTGACCCTTGTAACACGACCTACAGGAAATAAAATTTTCATGCCTTTCCTGGATCTGGGAACAGTTTATTTGTGCAATAGCATTTCCTAAACTGCATCCTTTTGACATTAAATATCCACAGGCATTATGCATTTTCCAGCAGTCAAAGCAAGTAAGAGTCACCCTAATAAAAGTGTCCCTCTTATTTCTACTTGTAATGCAACTTTCTGGGATCTTTCTCTCAAAAAATCTTAAAAAATAATGGACTTGCATCATATCAAAAACGAGCTGGTGTTTAACTTTGTTTACATAATTTTTGTTCACGTAAATCGGCTTCTCTCCAAAGGAGCAGATTTAAATCAGAGCAAAAGGCTCTTCAGGGAGGAAAGTGTTAAAAAATGTATCCAGTATTTATAGAAAAAAATCCAAAAAACCCTTAACAAATAGAAATCAAACCCAAAACCCAACCACATGTAAAACCCTACCATGACAAAAAAATCCCCAAAACTACTTCTGCAAAAGCCCTAGGGAAACCTTTGGATGCTGGATCTGTAAATAGAGGAAAGCAAAAGCCAAACCCCCCCCTACAACCCCCACCCCCCAGTATCATAAGATTACCCAGATTGTCGATAAACATAAAAATGCAGCACTCGTACCCAGTAAGACACATATCAAATCACCAAATCTTCTAAAAATACTACACAATGACAGTAAACTATCATCACACTTTTAAAAACTGCCTTAAAAATGAAACTCAAATGAGTCAGGATTTTTATCATGTTCATGCAATGAAAGAATTAGCAAAGTGATTCAATGAGACATTCGAAATTTTTCTCATTTAAATTGCCTATGCCTTGAAGGTTTTTTAAATGTATATGGTGTCAGTCTTCTCTGAAAATCTTAATATCAAAATATGATTGGGAAAAAAAGAGTCCATCTTCAATCCACTTAAAAACTCTGTTGAGACCTAGAAAATATATTAAATATTCAATTACAAGTAAACATAATTTCGACTCATTTAAATTGGAGGTGCTCCTCCCCTCTCCAAAGCAAGGAACCTCTCTTCACTTAATATAAAACTGGCTGATACATCAAGTCTAACTGCATAGTCAAGCATCGTAAGTTTATTTCCAGATGTGCTATCTTTTGCTCTGTAGGTCTGTCACACGGGATATAGGAAGATGGCTTAGAGAAAAACAGATGCAAATCTGTGAAGGATTAGGTTTCAGTATCTCCCTGTCTCATGAAACAAGTTTCATTTTACAAAGATGCAATTTTTCTTGGTTTCTGGATCAAAAAATAAACTTGAGATCTGAAGTTTGTATTATTTGAAAAATAGGCACAATCCATCTATATTGTTTAATGTAATATTGACAAGATAAATACAAACAAAGTAACAGAAATCTGTGACATAGCTGTGCTAGTAGTACTACAGTGACTGTGACTTCTGAACTGCTATGCTGTATTTTAGCTTTAAAAACTTAATCCTTGCTCTGAAAGGAAAGCTTGGAAAACAGCATTTAAAGAATACCCCAAAGCAGTATTGGCTAGACCTTTGCTTATGTCCACATAGACATGCCATTAAGTGATTAAGATCTGGCTTTTTCTTGACACCTACTGAGCATCTGAAACTTATTTGTTAAATTTATGTAGATGACCTGTGATGTTTTACAGTTAACAGTGCAGTTCCCCTCTAGCAGATTCTATTTGTGCTGTAAATTTCAGGCACAGCCTCTGAGGATATTTTAAAATTAGAAGGCAACAAGTATATACAGAGATATTTAAAATTAATAAATCACTAGGGAGAAAAACAGACTTGTTGCATACTTAGAGGAAGGGTTTAAATTAATTTGAAATATTTGTATTTGGAAGTCCTTTCACTCTCTGCTGGTTTAGGTCCTAGGAGAATGTATAGGAAAGAAGGGGAAAGGGAAATGTTATTTACAAACACTACTTATTAGAAACAGACTCACCACTGCATAATAGAAATATTTAATGGAGAGAAGAATGCAGAGGACTGTTTGTAATTTTGTTTGTGTAGCCACAGAAGGAGAAAGAGTCTGATGAGGTTTTTGCTGGAGTAAACTGTTAACGATTTATTTTACCTTTTAAGAAGTGTCTTGTTTATTCTTTTTTCTGAAAACTCACTCGAAGTTTTCCAGAGAATACAAAGTGACTCAAATGTTTCTATCCAAGCCCCCCTCTGCCCCCTCCCCTCCCCAAAAAAAAACCAAAAGACAAGCTACTACTTATATTTCCTCTGGGGTTTCAAGACACCATACTGTGTATTTTCTATGTAGCCTTTAAGGAGACATGATTAGGATGAGGAATGCTGTGAATAAAGTGTTCTTTAGGAGATAAAACCTCAAAAGTGAGGAAAAACATCCATTGTTAGACTGGAAATAGGCTTACACTGGGCATTATAAGTACTAGCATTATATACCAGTCTGGACAAGATGATAAACAACCTGACGTCTATGTCTGAGAGACACATACAGACTGTTAAGACTATTGCACAGTCATACCCAAGGAAAGAACTGGAAGCAACATATTACCTTTAAAAGTAACTAACTAAGTATGAAAAACAGAAGAAACTTAATTGACCCCATACACTCGTTAAGTCAATTTAATAAAATACATTGAATTGTATGCCTGAGATACATTCTCTGAGAAGAAAACAAAAAACAAGAACTTCACTGTGCAGTAGTAAATGCAGACAAATGAGGAAGAGAGTCACTGAATAAAAGATAAGGTATTTTATAGGCAAAACACATCAAAAGGAATAATTTCAGTTGAATTACTCATCTATGTTTCTGGGTTCAAATTAACTGTAGTCACTGAGGCTAAACACCTGGAAAGCTCACTGGAAACATATGTTCAGTTTGTAATTTAGAATTTATTTTTTTTTTTAGGAAAAAGTACTAAAATAGAAAATACTGCAAAAGGAAAAGTACAATATAAGCAGCATGTGATTCAATAGTGTCATCACCTAAAACGTCAGCCAGCTCTGATTATCCATAAATAGATTATTAACAGAGGGGGAAAAAAAAAGATGGAAATATATAATCCAGAAGAAAACAACACTGCTACCTGGTAGAAATTTTCCATTTGAAAAAGTTAGAAGCCTAGTACTGTATAATTTACAGTAGATCTGGAGGAAAATGGTACCCTCTATGGCAGTAATGAAATAGTCTGACATAATTTTGACTCTCTTTTACACTTTTACACTTTTTTAATTTAAAAAAAAAAAAAAAAGAAGGAAAAATTCCTTCAGCAGGGTAATATTACCCCATCACATTACGTGATTCTATGTAATGAAAGGAAAGCAGCTTTTGAGATGAAACATTCCCCTTATGATCTAAGTTTTCTCCATAGACAAAACAAAGAGGGAAAACCTGATCAGTAGCAGATGTGGTGTGGGGTTTTTTTGTTTTGTTTTAAAGTTTCCCTTTTTAGTTTTAATTGTCCTGAACAATACTTAGAGGAACAATAAGAACATGAGAGAGAAACTCTATAACCTTAGTCACATATAGTATTTGTTATATATTAGCGGACGTCCTGTCAGCATCAGATTATTTGTTTTGAATCTGTACTCTCAGATTCATGAAATTCATATTTAACTCCCTGCTGCCTGCTGTGATCAAAGTCTGGCCCTTCCATGGGGCACTTAGCCATTTTATAGCAATAAATTAGAAAGACAAGTGAATTATAATTGCTAAATACTGACCCTCAACAGACATGTGAAGTCAGCAACTGGAATGCTTCCAGTTTAAAACAGTGGAAACTAGACTTAAAAAAAAAAATCATCTTTCTAAGACAATGAGAGTATTTCCTGCCCTCATTCTTCTTAGAATAAAAACCATTCTACTTTTATTCTAAAAATTTCAAGAAAAAATACCAATTTTTATACTACACCATGAGGCTGAGGATGCAGGCTACTCTGAAGTCAAACAGCAGCTCAACATTAATTGGTAGATCACATTAAAAGTCTATAAAGCAGCTCTGTTATCCAATTTGCTGAATGGTTTGAAGACATGGGCCAGTGACGACATACATGACTCCTAGACAAATGTCATCTGCACCATCTGTGGAGCATATTGTGCATCAGATGGCAGGATAAAATTTTCAATAAAAAAGTTTCAGAGCAGAGTTATGTTCCAGGGACTGTAGCCATGATCATTATAAAAAGTCTGCATTGGGCTGGTCACACATGTGGGAAAGAAGACACCGGCATCCTGCAGTAGCCAGTGTGTGTTGGACTTAAAGAAGTAACATGTACCAGGACAGACAAATTAAATACTTCAAGGACACACTAAAATACAACGTCAAGTAATGAAAATTGCTAAAACAGGTAGGACTGGTACATCCCAGTTCAGGTTGAAGGGAGTCAGTTGAATCTAAACTTACTAGCAGAAGCATGCATGGTCTTGTTAATCTGTTGTCAAGGACAGAAGTCTCTACCTAGGAGGTAATTTTTGTCTTTTCTTCTCTCTCTGTTTGGTTTTCAAAAGGATCACAGAATCAATTAGTCTGGAAAGGATCTCTGACATCATTGAGTCCAGCTTTTGACTGAACATCACATCAACTAGACCATGGCACTAGGTTTTTCTTTAAATACCTCCAGGGACGGTGATTCCACCACCTCCCTGGGCAGTGTATTTCAATATTTAATCACCCTTTCTATGAAGAAACTCCTCCTAAAGTCCAGCCTAAACCTCCCCTGGCACATCTTGAGGCTATGTCCTCTTGTCCTGTGTTTGTTGCCTGGGAGAAGAGACCGACCCCCACCTGGCTACAACCTCCTTTCACAGAGAGAGAGAGCCATAAGCTCCCTGAAGACCTCCTTTTCTCCCCACTAAACAACCCCAGCTCTCCTCACGGGACTTTTGCTCAAGACCCTTCACCAGCTTTATTGTCCTTCTCTAGACACACCCTAGCACCTCAATGTCCTTCCTGAATTGAGGGGCTCAAAACTGGACACAGCACTTAAGGCGTGGCCTCACCCCATCAGGAAGACAATCACTGCCCTGGTCCTGCTGGCCACAATATTACAGATACAGGCCAGGATGCCACTGTCCTTCCTGGCCTCCTGAGCCCACTGATGGCCCATGTTCAGCACCCTGAAGTCCTTTTCTGCTGGGCAGCTTTCCAGCCACTCTGCTGCAGCCTGTAGTGCTGCAAAGGTTTGCTGTGTCCAAAGGGTAGGACCCAGTATTCAGTCTTGTTGAACCTGATATAGCTGGTCTCGGCCCATTGATTCAGCCTTTTCAGATTCCTCTGCAGAGCCATCCTACCTTCCAGCAGATCAACAGTCCCATACAAATTAGTGCTGTCTGAGGTTGTATTTGATCCCCTCATCACCTAGATCATCTATAAAGGCAATAAACAGGACTGATCCCAACACTGAGTCCTGAGGGACACCACTAGTGACCAGTCACCAACTGGGTGCAGCACCATTCACCCCTACTCTCTGGGCCTGGCCATCCAGCCAGCTCTTAAGACAGCAAAGAATGCCCATGTCAACTCTGTTTTCCTAGGGAGTGCAGTGAGGGATGCTAATATTGCTGGATCTGGTTCCCCTACGGCAGCAGAACGCAAATCTGGTCTTGACAATTCAGAGGCACTTCTGATGTCCATGATCCTGTGCACCTGAGCAAAGTATAGCATCCATAGCAAACAAAGGAAAAAAAATTAAATATCAACTGTAACTGTTAGGACTATTCATTAAACAACTGGAAAAACAGATCCCAGTAACACACTTGGGATGACCCCATGGTTTGGTTTATTTTTCGTTTTGTTTGTTGTTTGTTTCTTTTTGTTTGATTTTTTTATTTTCTACCCCTTATGATATTTCAAGGAAATACCATGAGGGTTATTTTGTTCACTGCTGAAGGGCAATATAGCAAAAAAAATTGGTAAATGATAGAGAAAGGATTCTTTTATGAAAACCAGCTCATAAGCACTGTCTCACACTTTAGGTGATGAGAAACTCTGTTTTAAGTTTCTGTATTAATTGCAGTTGGAGATAAATGTTTTGTATCAATGTCAAAGCCTTACATCAATAACACTAGTTTCAAATTTCTTTTATAAATAGTCAAACTAATGATTTATTTTACAAAATTGTTTTAATTTCTAAGTGATGATAGAAAAGGCTTAATTAACTTCAACAAATTACAGGTCAGGCTTTCAGCACGTCTGACTTCATGGAACTAAATTATATGTTTATGTACACCCTCAATTGCATTCTTAATTGAGAATAAAACTCTTCAATCAAACAAACAAAATTTTAAAATTTTATGGGCATTTTAAAAATATTCAACTGAAACTATTCAGTACAGGAATGAATATATGTTCTTTTCACTATATGTTATTTGGTTTTTTTCTGGCTTAGTGACTTTATTGACTTGGAAATTCTCATTGTGAAATTAATTATCAGAGACTGGTAAACATACAGGGAAATTATTAGTCCTCTGAATAAATAAAAAAACAAAAAACCTCCAAAAAACTATCTTATTAATAGCTGTCACACTAGGTGTGGCTCATCTGTAAAAAAAGATGTTCTTCAGGGTTATAGATGTCTTAGTGCTCATCAGAGTTGTAATAACTGCTTCTTCCCTGCATTCACATGCACACACACACAAAGATAAATGTCTGTAGTCAGAAGGCATCAGCAGTTACACACTGAGATTTAGAAAACATCAACATCTGCAATACAACCCTCTCACATATATTACAAATAACATCCCATTTCTAGACCTGTTGATAATATGCTCTCACTGGCTACGTACTCATTACTTCAGTTTTCCAGGACCATGGGTACCAACCAAATCTGTCCAAAACAGAGTTTTTGAGAAACACCGACATTCTGTTGTTCTCAGTCTGCAACCATGCATACCTATCTTAATATCTGAATCATAGACACTTTAAAGACTTTGACAAAGACAACACAGGTTTTTGGGGAAGTGGAGCTGACTGATACAAAAGAGGTACAGGTTAGATGAAGACTGCATACAAACAACGACAGGCTTTAATGAAAATTGAGGATTGATTCTGGCAACATGATGCTCATGTGATCAGTTAGACAGGAATTTGTGTGGGAATCTACAGCCAGATGGGGCAAAGTTTGGACTAGGAAATGAGGAGCTGCTGCTTCTGAAAAAGGATGGAGAGGCAAGTTACAGTTCACAGAGGCTGAAAAAGTAATAATCTAAGTGTATCAGGATGTCCATCATTCTGCATGATGATTGTTGTGTTGGAGCATTGTTGTATTCAAGAAACCTGACCCTCCTCAGACTCCAGTGGAATTCATGACGTCTGGGGGAAAGTTTCACTTAGAGCATATACAAAGCAAATCACCTGCACAGAAGTCTGACAGCCTAAAACCTGGACTGCATATTCCTTCTTCTTTGGAGTTACTTCCTTACTCTTCCCCACTTTTTTGCATCAAAATTTCCATGATCCAGAACAACATTTCAACTGCTGGATAACACTGCAGACATCATAGAGTGACTTTCCACAAGAAGACATCCATCCTGATCTTGGCTACAGGAAGCACAAACACCAAGTATAATATCTTCCTTTTCCCTTTCTCTTTTCCTCCTTTCCTTACAGACAGTCAAGCTCATCCCACCCTATCCTGTTTTCTGCCTCCTTTCTAAAACCCTCCCACTTCGTGAAAGCAGCTGCTGTACATAATTACCTACAAGTGTAGGCCATTTGACACCCTTGAAAAGCAGAATTTTCCCTCAAAATATGGAGGTACTCTCCACAAAGATAATTCACAGCAAGTTTTGAAGAAAGTCAATGTCTTCTTTGGGACATACTTTGTTGGGAAAAACTGAATTCATGGACAATCTGATTCACAAGGGTCTAAAGGAGGAAAAGGAGTGGCCTTTCCACTAAAGTTAAAAAGATTCAGAGACTAAGAGGTCCTGTAGGATGTAAAGGCTTACGATTCTCTAAATTGTGTTATGCTGGGTATCCTGGGAGGTTTTGCAGTAGAACAAAGATAGGTAGGAACAGGGAAAGACTACACCATAACATTGACATCTGTTTCTTGCAGCCAGAAGGCTGAAACGCTACTAGAATATAAATGGGGAAAAGCAGACAGATACTATAAGAAGGAAAATGTGCTTTATTTCACATAGTAGCAGAAATTAAAGCTGGTAAAGAAATACATTTCCTATCTGAGAAAGTCTCTCCAGTGAACATTTCACTAGATTTTTTTTTCAATTCTCTAGTGGCATTATATGCACACCTTATGGAAGCAGAATGCTCTGGCTTGGAGAAACCACAAGGGTCTGCACTCAGATGTTCATCCTAGCTTTTTCAGAGTGATTGTAGGGCTCCCTGTGGATGTCTACAGGGGTCAGTTGTCCTCAGAAGTAGCTGTGAAGGTGCTGAGAGGTCTGTCAGCACAGCTGTGTTGATGTTTGAGGAGGGGCTAGGAGAAGTCGAGAGGTCCTCCCCTACCTGACATTGTGTTATGATCCAATTATTATTATTATTAAGGTTCTTTAGAAATTCCTCTGCCCAAATTAAGGTGCAAAGGAGACCATATGCCAGTGACAATAATATGGATTTTATTGTATGTAAATAGGAAGGAAAAAGAAAATAAAAAGAATAGAAAATAGGTGGGGGGGACAGAAAGAGAGTGACAGGGAGAGAATAAGGAAAATATCACCACTCTGTGGATCCCAATGATGTTCTGTTGATCCTCTCCAGCTGCTCTTCTTGGTGGTGAAGATCCCCCCAAAGGCACAGAATCCCACAGGTTTATATCCCCTGGAGCCAGGTGGCAATGTCCAGGCATGTCCCCTGGGGAGGGGACAGTCTCTCACAGCAGACTCTGGGTCTGTTCCACCACGTGCAGCCCTGGGGTGCAAGGCCCAGCACTTTGGGGGTCTTTGATGGATTGTGACTCCCCCTCAGCTGCCTCTCACATGAGAGTCCTGTGGATGTGACCTGTGGGGTTGGGGTTCCACAGCTGGGCCAGTTTGTGTAAGGGAGGATGGGTGTTTATTGCCTCTGGCCAGAGGTTACACCACACACCTGAAACCTCCTCCTCCCTCCTGGGCTGGGGGGAGTCTGTGTGAACCTGGCTTCTGTGAGCTGTGCTCTCCCCCACCCCAAACCTGGCTTCTGTGAGCTGTGCTCTGCCCTCACCCCAAACCTGGCTTGTGTGAGCTGTGCTCTGCCCCCACCCCAAACCTGGCTCCTGTGAGCTGTGCTCTGCCCCCATCCCAAACCTGGCTTCTGTGAGCTGTGCTGTAGAGGGGAAAGGGGAGGGAGATGCAAAAAGGGGAGAGGGAGGGGAGACGGTAGAGCCTGGGAGAGCTCCCAGCTTCTCTCAGTCCACCCGAGAAAGTGTGTTCTCTCCTTCCCTGGCACATGTTTTCAAAGATCCTGAATCACCCGGGTACCAGGCTTAGCCAATCACTCACTAGGGAGAGATAAAGTACTCAGCAACCAATGGTAACAGGGAGCGAGAGGGACTGGGTAACAGGAACCAATGGGATAGCGAGGAAGGGTTAATGGACAGTGAGATACCCTACATTTGGGAGGGGGAAATGGAACAAACCATTGTAAGGGAAAAATGTGTAACAACATTCAGGGAGGCTTCTTTGGGTTTAGCTTCTTTATAATGAGCAAAACTTTATATCAATGTTTGAGGCATGAACTATCTTCAGTCTCTGACACATTGCCACCTGCACTACAGCGCTCTGAAGTATGTAGTAAATAGCCTATTGTAGGTTTACCATTTGGGGATTAAAACAGCGTAACTCCTCTTTGGATTTCTAAAGAAAGTTGTAGGTAGCTCTTGCCTCCCATATTACCTATTCTCATTCTAGACAGGGCTCAGCAATCTGAGGACACTAACTCAGTTCATAGTGATGCCTTAAATGGCTACCTAGAAACAGAGACTAGACAGGAATAAGGGAATAAAGGAGGTATTTATTTGAAATGCCTTCAGAAGTACTCTGGGGTCCAGAAGCTCCTGCCTCAGTGGATCCCAAGATGGACAACAGGTCACAAGTTCTTCACAACTTTATATGTTTGGTCCATTTGCATATCAGCATAAATTTGCCAATTAAAATTTTAGTTAATGATTTAATTTCCCCAAGCTTGCGCCCTCTCTCCATGATGATGGGTTACAGTTTTTCAGCCTAGGACGGTCTGGGTGTCCTTGGAGAGCAAGCTCGAGGGGTTTTGTTATGTCTATCTTAGCATAAGGGAACAGCACTTAACGAGTTACAGGAAACTTCAGCGTTACACTAGCAGTACAGGATTTGAAAAATATAAAAATTAAAACCTAAGGCATCAATAGTGCTCAGCCTGACCTTTAGAAGGTCTGTTGGCTGGAAAGCAAATGTCATTATTTAGCTCTCACCTGTTGCGTTCTGCTGGCTACTGTTGCAAGCCACAAGGAGCAACATGTACCACAGAGCGTCTCTGCCCAGCCCGGGTGGGTTCCATGTGGCCCAAGCCTTCCTTCTTGAAAGCATGGACTACGGGGTCCCCACCAGCCAGGGGAGCCTTCAGGCTAGCTCAGGCATCTTGTGCTCTCCACAACAACACAGCGACAAAGGAGATGAGAAGAGGCCTCCACAACGAGGGCATGGAAGATGTTTATTCACATGCTGCTATCCAGATGTCCAGGGGTGAAGGCAAGGGAAGGCAGAGGGTCTGGGGTTTCATTGGGATCTAGGGGAGGGGCGGAGTCGGGGTCCCTCACAGATCAATGGGAGGAGCCCGAGGGAGTGGCCAGGGTGCAGCCGGGAAAGGGGAAAAGGGCATTGAGGGAACGTTCACTATTCTCCACTTCTTAAGAAGAGATGAAGATGACCCCATTCTCCTATAATTCTTTCTCAGATGTCCTGTTCTGAGGATAAGAATTTAATTGATTTTCTCCAGTGAACATGCTGATGAAGCCATTTTCCTAAGTCCAGGAGCATCTTGTTGGACAGAGGCATGTGAGGAATTTATGAACACATGTAGATCCTACGCTATAAGCACTCAAAAACCCATTAAAACAGAGGGAGGTCCACCATGGGAAGAGGTGGTGCTGATGTACAGCTGGGCACTGTGTGATAGGCCTGCAACTACTATGCTATAACTTAGGCAACCTAAATCTTTTTACACTGAGATTTTTTTCCACTTTCCTCCCCTATGTATAGTAACTGTTGGTTGCACAGCAGGATTACTTGGGGGTACACAACTTTAAGGATTTTGTGATGTCTCCGTCTGACATATCCTTTCATCCCAATTTGGTGTAATGAACACAAACATGAAAACTATTGCTTGAGCTAATCTCTCTCCCACTGAAATCAAAGGCAGTTTTTAATACAGGGACCTTTGTAGAATAAAGATACCTTCAAGAAAAGAAAATGCAAGTATCACGAGGTTTTACAAACTCCTTTCTTGACAGAACTGAAAACTATTTACTTTTGGTAAAATACCAGCTCCACAATCTCAGGATCTGATCATTTGCTGTCTATCACACACAGAAATAAAGAGGTGCCAAACGCAAGAGAAGAGCAATGAATTCAGAATAGCCCTTCTGTCATATTTATCTTAGCATAATCTCAGTGCCATAACCATTCAAAATACAAAACCACTGTCACAAATGGCAGCTTTAGGTATTCAATAGACTCAGCAGCAACCAATCCCTAGTAAAGCCAGACAGACTGTTGGAAACTAGTCAGGACATAGGGTTCTGGTATCTTCATGTTGTGCAAAATGCAATTTCATTCTCATTTCTGTTTGTTTTCGTTTTTAATGATTCTTTTGGTTGGCAGTTGGTTGATTTATTGGTTCAAATACCCAAAAGCATTAGTGGCTGGCTGTTAAACAGAATTTGTGTAATTTGGAAATGTACAGACTGAGACCTCATTAAATCAGTAGTATCCCTTTTGATATCATCCATGTCTACTCCCAATGCTAATGTAGTTGAATTTGTAATTATGCAATTGTTCAGGACTAAGGAATTACAGAGTCTGTGACTACAAGCTTGTTATAAATAGTAATTGTGCATTTGATATGCTGGAAATGCAGAGAAACTCAATTTCTTAGTACTTTTCATATAAGAATCATATATTGACTGAATGCATATTTGTGTAGAATTATTGCTTGCAAATTTATTGAGTTTAGCCTTTAGCATGGTAATTGAACCGTACACAGTAGGGCATCCAAAGAAAATGCAATATTAGCGATATACTTCCCTGCAGCTACATGTTTTATGAAGAAAATAAAAATCTAAAGATCTTAAATATATCTTTCCCTCATTCTTCCACAGATCTTGTTTGCTTTCTTTTTGAACCAGAGGGCTCTTGAATCAGCTGAGCTTCAATCTCTCTTTTTTGCTGTTGTTCTGGTTATAGGTTTTCAGGTTTTCAATATTAGTGATGGGTAATTTGACATGATATAGTATCTAGAGACTTTGCAGCTGTCAGCTGCAAAATTTGGAACAGTTTCTGCTCCCTGATTCTCCATAAAGCATAGATCTAATGTGGCTAAACTTGGGAATAAAAGGATTCTTTCTGGAGATCTTCAAATATAGCTGTTTACTCATTAGGGAATTTGAGATTATTTTAAAAAGTTGCTCCCCTATATACATATATGCTCTTAGTCTAAAGAGCCAGAGACATAACCAGTATTTTATTTGTCTCAAAAATATATATATCTAGAGGCTCCAGAGCCATTTTTCAAATTGTTTTAAGAATGAGGTTTAGATTCACCATGAGGCAAAATTTTTCACAGTTTCATTCAGTGTTGTTCCTAAAGAAGGAAGCAAACAGTATGTTGTTGACTCAACAAGTAGGTAGGTCTGGCTGAATGAATAGACTATCATAAATTTTGCTTCCGTAAGGCAATACAGGAGATTTTTTGTTTGGTTTTGGTTTGTGGGAGTTTTTTGTGGTATTTTCGTTTTGTTTTGGTTGTGTTTGTTTGTTTGTTTTGTTGTTGTTGTTTTGGTTTTTTCCAGTGAATAAAAAGATTTTATTTATGTGACTGCCTCATTTTTTTTTCCCCCCTTGGGGGCTGAGCACCACATGGTAGACAGTAATCATGCATGATACTTATCAATAATGTAAAAGAACATTCTATTGAAGATAGCATAAGTGTGCTGAGATCAAGCAGTAAAAGCACAGGACTATGCCATTCCATGTTGTAAATAATACTCCTGTAGAAAAAAATCTAAAAGCCCCCCAAAATCAAAAGTACAAATACTGTAAAGAGAATTCAAAATTTCCCATAAAAAACCAAAATGTAAACTTGCAATAAAAACCATGAAGTAATATATAAACTTGAAGAAAGCACTCTGAAACAATTCCTTTACCCAGTGAATCGTTTATGAGGAATGAAATTCTCTGTGTACTGTCTTTTTATTTTTTTTCTATAATCGCTGGTTAGTAAAAACATTTCCTAATAATTTAGGCCCAAGGACTAGTTGCTTGGACAGTAGATAATGATTTTGTAAGCATTTAACAAATAGAATTAAAGAATTTAATAAATAGAAAAGAAGCAATGTTAAAAAAAAAAAACCTAAACACCCTAGGAAGAGTTTTGAGGCCACACAGTGGGTGAGGAATGAGCGAAAAAAGAAAACTGTGGAGGGAACAATATTGGGGCAGTGTTTTGCTTGACTTGGAAGGGTGTTTTCAGCTGCCATGTCACTGGAGTTGTGGGATTTATGGTTTTCTGAATCCTAACCCTAAATGGAAACCAGAGCCTAAATCTACGTGGAGATTTAAGGCCAGCAAGTAAGTGAGAGATAGGAGAAATTAAAAAGTGTGGAGGGAGCAATAGTGAGGTATTGCTTCACTTGTTTGCCATGCTCATTCCACGTGCAGTGTCCTTGCAACTGAGGGCTTTCTGGTTTTCTGAACCCTAACCAAAAACATAACCCTAACAATAGGTGCAGCACTAAAGGCAGCCAGATGTGAGGGACACGAGAAGTATAAAAAGCATGCAGGGAGCAATACTGAGGAACGGCTGATTTTGTATTGGCATGGCCTTGGCAGCTGCACTATCCCTGGAGCTGTGCGATTTGTGGTTTCCTGAAAACTACCGCTAAGCATAACCCTAACACTAGGCGGAGTTATAAATCCTGTCCCTGGTGAGGTGTGTGCGAAATAGGAAAAGAGTTGAGGGAGGAATGTCTGGGCATTTATGTGCATGTTTGGGCAGGGTCTTTGCACCTGCAGTATTCCTAGAGCAGTGGGCTTTGTGATTTTCTGAACCCTAACCAAAAACAGAACCCTAACAATAGGTGCAGCAATAAAGGCAGCCAGATGTGAGGGACACGAGAAGTATAAAAAGCATGCAGGGAGCAATACTGAGGAACGGCTGATTTTGTATTGGCATGGCCTTGGCAGCTGCACTATCCCTGGAGCTGTGCGATTTGTGGTTTCCTGAAAACTACCGCTAAGCATAACCCTAACACTAGGCGGAGTTATAAATCCTGTCCCTGGTGAGGTGTGTGCGAAATAGGAAAAGAGTTGAGGGAGGAATGTCTGGGCATTTATGTGCATGTTTGGGCAGGGTCTTTGCACCTGCAGTATTCCTAGAGCAGTGGGCTTTGTGATTTTCTGAACCCTAACCCTAAGCGAAACCCTAACCCTAACCCTAGGTTGCGCTTTAAGACGTCCACTGGGTGAGGGATGGGAGAAATATAAAATGTGTGGAGGGTGGAATGTTGTGGTATTTCTGTGCATGTTTGGGCAGGGCCTTTTCAGCTGCAGTGTCCTTGGAGCAGTGAGCTTTGTGGTTTTCTGAACCCTAACCCTAAGCGTAACCCTATCCTTAAACGTAGGTGGAAATTTAATGCATCCAGTAGGTGAGGAATCGAAGAAATATAGAAAGTGTGGAGGGTGGAATGTTGTGGTATTTCTGTGCATGTTTGGGCAGGGCCTTTGCAGAGGCAGGCTCCGCGTAGCGTGGGGATTT
>VZTN01019490.1:22885-42763 GCA_013400515.1 Erpornis zantholeuca | reverse complement strand
GCCCCCGGCGCGCCCGTGCCAGGCCCCGCACGCCTGGGCTGCGCTGCCCAGCCAGCAGCCTTGGCCCCTCATTCCTCCTCCCGGTGTCCCCCGTGGGGCCCACAGCAGGTCAGATGTGCCTTTCCCTGGGACCCCGCTGGGGGTTGGTGCCTGGTCCTTAATTCACTGCTGCCAGCACTGACACTCCAAATCTTCTCGGCCTGTTCTTCCCACAAGCCAGAGATCCCAGCACCTGTGGGATCCTTTCCCTGATTTATCATGTGTTACATTCTCAATAAATCACGTAAAATGAGCAGTTGCAAACAAGGTCTGGGTAATTCTTGTGTAAAACGTAGAGATTAAAAAGCCCTTTCCTCATTGCCTTCCTCACAGCCACCGCCATCCCCCTGCCGAGGGATGCGAGCCGCCCACCAGCCGGATGGCACCGGGAGCATCCACGGGGAAACTCCAGAGCTGGGAATCCAAAGCAACACAAAAACTGGGAGTATAAACCTGGGAACATCTTGCCTCCACACGCTGGGGCTTTCACAACTTGCTTGGCCTGTGCATGGCAGCTCCAGCACTGCAGAAAACCAACCCCAGCTCTCCCTGCAGCTCCGGCAAATTGTAGCCTGGTGCAGGAGTAGGTAACAGGCTGAAGGAAATTCCCAGTTTGGAGTGTTTGGGAAGCACAGTTTCACATCCAGCCTGGGAGCTCAGTGGCTGCCCTTCCTCCCCTGGCTGCTCCTGGGCCCCTGCGGGGCAGAAGCTGGACGGGTTCATCGGCAGTGACACTTCTCCAGCCACCACCAGGTTTGTCAGCTGTGACAAATAGGGACAAGGGTGCTGTGATGGTCCCATCCTCACTCCATGCCTGTGTTCCTGCCCTCAGAATCACAGTGCTGTTGCCTCGGGCTGGACACAGGGAAGGAACCAAAGTCAGACTGTGAGGGTTCTGCTGGGGCTCTGTCCTGTCCTAACCCTCGCCAAGCTGTTCCCAGGGGTTTAATCCTCCAACCAGCCAATCCCCACGCCATGCCACCAGCTTTCCTGCTCCTGGGCTGCCTCTGGGCCCAGCTTGCACTCGGTTCTGGGTGGAAAGCAGGAGTTGTGTGGGAGGAGAGGGCTGTCCCACAGCAGCCCTTGGACCCACCATGCCACCAGAGCCCCCATGTCCCCAGGGCAGAGGGTGACTGGCACAGCACTCGTGCTTGGAAAATGACTGGCTCCATGTCCAGGCCTTGAGTCACCGCTCACGCTGCCGTTGTGGGCTGTTGTTTTCCATCCCAGAGCACAGGCAGTGACCTGCTGTTTATTTATAACTCGCTCGGCATCGCTTCTTGGGAGACCAAGGAGCCAGGCTCTGGGACAGGGGCTCTGCTCTGCTGGCAGGAGCCTTGATCCCCGCTGTTCCCAAAGAATCTGGCTGGTTTGCAGCAGTTTGGGAAATCGGCAGCTCTGCCCTCGCACCATGACTCTCCTCCTGGGTAGGTCGGATTCCCTGCCTGGGGTCGTTCCTCACTTGTTTGCTTTGCCCTGTTTTGGTAACTGCTGGGAATTCTGGTGGGTTTTCTCTGCTGTAGCTGTGCTTGTCTCTGTGTTTGCACATCCATCCCATCTCTTATCTTCCAAGATCATAAGGAACAGCTTTGGCTTTCCAGGATCTGGCTGGAAGTGCTCCAGAGCCCTCTGGTTCTTTCTAGACCCAGTGCCAGGGCTGCTGTTCCGATTTCCCTGTATTTCACCCAAGATTTTGTTAGGTGAAATCCACCTCAGAGCTGCTTCCTTGCACTCGTTATTCAGGAAAATGCTGTCCCAACAGAAGTGGTGCCATGTGGATTCGTGGCGCTGGAGCAAACTGGTTGGACTGGTCGTGGTGGGAGTGGAGTCCCGTGGTGAAGGTGGCAGGTTGTCCTCAGCTCTCGCCTGCTGCAGGCACTGGGAGAGGTGATGGTGGCAAAGGAGAGTGTTCGGGGAGAATAACTCTCACTTTATAATGCTTAGATCAGGTCTCTGTAAAACTCAGATGAAGTCTTTGCAAAACCTCTGCTGTCTCCCCTTTCCCTGTGACCAGCTCAGGATTCCAGCATGGTCCTGGAGCTGGAACATCTCTGCTGCCTCCCTGGGCATGAGAAATGCCACCCTGTGCCCCCCCTCAGGTCTCCCACCCTCAGGTCTCCCCCTCAGATCTCCCACCCTTGGGTCTCTCACCCTTGAGTCTTCTCCCACACCTGGGTCTCCTCTCACTCTTGGATTTCACAGCCTTGGCTCTCCCATCTTGGCTCTCTCACCTTCAGTGTCTCGGGGATGATGTGTCTTGTCCTCGGGGAGGTGGTGAGGAAAGGGGCAGGGGCTGCCCAGGCCTGAGGAACCTCCTGGGTGGAAGGCAGAGATGGCAGTGGCTCTCTGCAGTCCTTGTCAACCACTGCTGCCACTTGAGGGGCTCCTCGCTCCCTCAACCCCCCCAGCAGCCCCTGAGCCAGAGGTTAACTGTCCTGTAATCCCTGGGCTCCCCCATTTCTGTGTTGCGACACGAGGAGAGGAAATCTTATGACAAGTCACAACAAAAACAGTTTCGTTTTCTCTGAAATTGTCTGTGAACCCTGGAAACAGCTGAGGAGGGACGCTGAGGATCTGAGCTGGGTTTGGCCCTAAGGAGCTCTTGTCCTCCTGCTCTCAGCAGGGCCAGCTGGGGTGGTACCTGCACAGGATGCTCTGAGGCCAGGATGTTCCAGGTCTGGGATGCTCTGGATTTGGGCTGCTCCAGACTTAGGTACTCTGGGTTTAAACTGCTCCAGATCTGGGCTGCTCCAAAGTTGGGTTGCTCCGGGTTTGGGCCACTCTGGGTTTAAAGTGCTCCTGATTTGGACACTGTTGCCTTCAGGACTGGCTGTGGCCATGTAGGAGCTGCTCAGCAAACCACGGTTCTGCCCAGGAGAGGGGCAGGTTGTTGCTGCCAGCTCTGCTCAGGGAAAGCTCTGGGGATTTTGTGTTGGCTTGGAAATAAATCTGAGACATCAATGCCATTCCAAGCCTGTTGTCTGCCAGAGGCAGGTCCAACCCCACGGCCAACAGCTGGGCTCTCCTCCTCCATTTGGGTGGCAAGTGATTCCAACTTCAGTGGATAGCTTAATAGGACAAGATGGAATGGTTTCACACTGAGAGGAGGGGATTAGGTTGGATATTAGGAAGAAATTCTTCTCTGTGAGGGTGGGCAGGCCCTGGCACAGGGTGCCCAGAGCAGCTGTGGCTGCCCCTGGATCCCTGGCAGTGCCCAAGGCCAGGTTGGACATTGGGGCTGGGAGCAGCCTGGGGCAGTGGGAGGTGTCCCTGCCAGGGCAGGGGTGGCACTGGGTAGTCCTTCAGGTCCCTTCCCACCCAAACCATTCTGTGTTTCTAGAAATAAACTCCTTCTCCAGCCTCTCATATCTTTAGGAAGCTGTGAGCAGTAGCAGCTGCTGGAGCAGCTCTCGGACCCCTTTCCATGCCAGGCCCTGCCGTGTCTGGTGAGGGATCCAGCCATGGAGTGAGGGATCCAGCTGTGTCTGGGGAGGGATCCAGCCATGGAGTGAGGGATCCAGCTGTGTCTGGTGAGGGATCCAGCTGTGTCTGGTGAGGGATCCAGCCATGGAGTGAGGGATCCAGCTGTGTCTAGTGAGGGATCCAGCCATGGAGTGAGGGATCCAGCTGTGTCTGGTGAGGGATCTGGCCATGGAGTGAGGGATCCAGCTGTTTCTGGGGAGGGATCCAGCCATGCCCTGGGTGTCCTGCTGACACCACGTGCTCTGCTCAGAGGCTCCAGGCACAGCTGGGTTTTGCAGGCAGCTCTGAGGGAGGAGTGGGGCAGGAGGCCAAGAGTCAGAAGTCAAAGGTCCCTTGTTGTCTGCAACTCCCCTGCAGTGGCAGGTGACCCAGCCAGGCTGCCCAGACTGCTCGGATTGGGTTTTTCCAGGGTTTTCCATAGCAGGAGGGCACTGATTTTTCTCTATCTCCCACCAAAGCAGCAGAGCAGCCCTGGCACCCCCCAGCATGGGGAGATCCTGGGGTTCATCAGCCTCATGGAGAACCAGAAGCCTTCCAGTATTTAGACGGGCTTTTAAAAAATGTGAAGAGGGCTTTACAGAGGCAGACAGTGACAGGACAAGGGAGAATGGGTTTAAACTGAAAGTGGAGATTCAGATGGGATATTGGAAAGAAATTCCTCCTGTGAGGGTGGGCAGGCCCTGGCAGAGGGTGCCCAGAGCAGCTGTGGCTGCCCCTGGATCCCTGGCAGTGCCCAAGGCCAGGCTGGACACTGGGGCTGGGAGCAGCCTGGGACAGTGGGAGGTGTCCCTGCCATGGCAGGGGTGGCACTGGGTGGGCTTTAAGGTCCTTTCCAACCCAAACCATCCTGGCATTCCATGATTCTCTCCCATCCCCCCAGCCAGCTCTGTGCTCTGTCCTAGCTGGTTTTGGAGCAGCACCACTCCTCTGGCATGTGACAGAGAGCTGAACTGCTGTCACCTCTCCCCAGGTTCTGCTGGGGCATCACACCACTTGTCCAGGCCACCTAATGCCACTCCTGTGGTTTTTGGGTGCCTTCTTCAGGCTCAGGCATTCCAGGTGACACAGGAACAAGGGCAGCAGTCCCTGGCCATGCCTGTGGCACTGCTGGCCAGACCTGCCTGGCAGCTGCCCTAGCCTGGGGGCTGCCTGAGGGCCCTTCCCAGGGGTTCATTACTCCCTCCTGGTCTCTCGGCCATGCTCTATTTTTCCTGAAACGCTCCTGGTCCCCAGGAATCATCCCCAGGAACCACAGTACCTCTCCATGTCAGTCACTGCCAGCTCAGATCCCACGGTGCCCTGGCCGTGAGCACCTGCAGAATGCCTCAGGGAAGGTTCCATCCCTTTGGGGTGCCACCAGGGGCCCTTCCCTGGGCAGGTGAGTTGGGTGGGACCCCTGGGTGCTCAGCTGTCCCCTGCTTGTCCCGCAGGTGACATGTGAAGGCAGCACGGGGAGCGGCAGCAGCGGAGATGCATTCCAGCCACCCCGAGGACCCCAAGGAAGCCATCCAGGTGAGCCAGACCCCCCCGTGCTCCCCAGACAGCTCCCAGTGCAACTCCAGGCACTGCTGGGGGCAGGCAGGACTTGTGGGTGCCACCAGATGGGATTAGGATGGTTTGTATTGGGATTGGGAAGGGATCCTTGGTGGTTTGTCTGGCTTGGGGGATTAAAGGAAATAAGGGGTGTGTGGGTTAAATCACACCTTGGCCTTTGTGAGACCCCGCGTGGGGCAGGGAAGGTGCTCAGCTCTGATACCTGGATGAAGGAGTCTTGTCCCCCCCCAGTTTGGGGTCTCTTCACCCAACTTTGTGAGTTTAAACCCATTCAACAAGCAAAGTTCAACACCAACAGTTAAACCCAAGTGTTTAATGCATTCCATGGATGAATATGTGCATGACTGATAAAATCATCCACACTCTAACCTTCTCAGCCCTCAGTGCTCCTTCCTTGGGGCAGCAGACCTGGGGGGCAGCTGGAAAAGCTGGAAAACAGCACCCCAAATAAGGGACACACTCCCCTGGCTGTTGCCCTTGAGCTACAGCTGCTGGGAATCTTATTTAGATGCTGAAAAAAATATCCCAGGCTGGAAATTTAATATGGGTTTGTGCAGCCAACCCAGGCTGGAGTCAGAATCTGCACGGCCCTGCTCAGGGAACATTCAGCATTTGCTGGGAATGCTGCATAGTGCTGAAACATAGATTGTTTGGTTGGAATCTGAAGAGGAATTTGTGGTGTTTTCCAAGTGCCTGCTGGGAAACACAACCTTGATTTAAAATAAGGTTGGTTGAGACGCCCAGGCTCAGCTGCTGTAGGAAAAATTATCTCCACCAGCGTGAAATGGTTGAATTCACCAAACTTGCTGCTTTCAACTGGTGGGAGAGGAAGTAAAGCTGCTGGAAGGCAAAATTCCCACATCCCCACTTCAGAACCCACTGAGTCTCCGAGGGCAGCAGCTAAACCCCAGTGTCCTTCCCAACCCTGCTGTTGTGGGGGCCCTGTCCCCTGAGGGTTCACCCAGCACAGCCACTGAGGTCGATGACTTTGATTTCTGCTGGCGGCCCCGTGTCACATGTCACATGCTGCTTGTGCTGACCAGCACGAGCTCAGGGGATGTGTTCCCTCCTCCGAGTTTCTCCTTTCTCACCCACACTTAATCCTCGTGTTTCCCCCAAAGGAGCGCCTGGAAAGAACTAATTCCTTTTTTCCCATCCCCTTAAGCTGTTTGCTGTCTGCAGAGGAAGCACCACACACTCTAAAGGCAACCCCAGTTCTGAAACACCTGCTGAAATTGCATAAATTATTATTTTTATAACAAAATGAGCCGGATGCCAGGAGTGCCAGTGCCCAGCTTGACCGGTTCAGCCACTGCAAAGGGTGAGGCTGAGGCAGGAGTCGCGTGGTGCTTCACTGTGGATAAGCCTTACTATTTTTTGAGCTCTTTTACATCAAATCCTTCCTAATACTTTCACTTTTATAGTCCAAACCTGCACCTCCTGTCTTGCAGCTGATCAAGAAGCAGCTGGTGAATGCCATCAAGGCTCTGCAGAAGCAGTACGTGAGCTCGGACGCCGTGGTCACCAGCGATGATGGCAATGCCAACACGCTCTGCAGCGCCCTGGAAGCTGTGTTTGTGCACGGGCTGAAGGCAAAGCACATCAAGGCAGAGAGTGGGGGGAAAGGGAAGAAATCAGGGGGTCGGGGCCCCCTTCCCCAGCCAGTTTTTTGGGGCCTGCTGAAGAGCATCACACATCGGTGAGTGGCTCTTGCTGCTGACAGGGATCCGCACGCTCAGGTTTAGCTCTTCTTTTGGTGCTGTCAGAGTCAGGGAATGAGGAGGATGGCTCAATGGACAGATGTGTCTCTACCCCATCTGTGTGCTCAGTCCCCTCAGCTGCAGGGAAGGATGCTCTCACAGAGCTCTGGGGGGCTGCCCAGGACCCTGGGAGGTGGAGGGAGCAGAGTGAAGCCTCCGCAGTGCCAAGGGGGGCTGAGCCCCCACCTCCCCTCTCAGCGTGTGCCAATTTTTGATGTCCACAAAAATCTGAGGATTGAAACTGAAGGCACACACGTCTCTTATTTATTTCTGGGTGCCAGGCTGGATTTGTGGGTCCACTGGAACCCCAGTGACCACACTGGTGTCCGGCAGCAGCCACTTATGGGATGCACAACACAGGGATCTGGGCTCTGTCCTAACCTGGATCTGCTGGGACTGGTTGGCCCCATTTCCCCATGTCCCAGCCAGCCTTTGAGAAGGTCTCTCCTGAGTGATCACTATTTACTGGAGTTTTCTGAGCCACTCCCTAAGTCAAGTTCACCCACAGTAAATAACAGCCCACACACAAATAGTTCTGAAAGCCTCATCCAGCTCCATCACTGACTCCTGAATTATGAAAGAGCAGATGAAAATAACTCTTTCACATGCTGTGGGGGATATTTTTGTGTCCTTTGAAGGTTTGTTCTTCTGTCTTGAGAGGCAGATTAAAAAAGAAATCTTCCAAAACCTTTGCTCTGTTTTTTGAGGTGTGTGCAGGGAGCAGGAAGGATCAGGGAGCATGGGGTCGCTGTTGGATTTTGGGGAAGAACAGCTGAATTCAGGAGTTTAGGATTACTTGAGCTCAACCCCAGCTAGGTTGTTTTTTGGGGGCAGTTTTCACTGTGTTGTGGCTGGTTTTAAATTTGAAGTGAGGATTTAGACATGTGGTTGTCAACAAGGAGGATCCAGCTAGTACAAACCCCACAAATACACAGGGACAGTAGGAATTCTCCCTCTGCATCCTTGCCTGGTCCAAGCAACGGGTGGGAGATGCCTCCAGTCAAAGAGAGGAGCAGCCAGAGCTGCCTGGGATCCTTACCAAAGTGTTTCGTTTGGGCCATACATGAGCCATGTTCCATGGAAAACCACACTTTCCATGAAGGAGAGAGATTTTTCCACAGTGGCTTTTATCCCAGCTCCTGAGCTCCCTGTAACAGAGCAGGTTGGGCAGTGTCTGATGGAGGCTCATCTCCTCCTGCACCAAAACAGAGCCACTCACTTCTGTTCTGTTCTTTTTCCTCCTTTCCCAGAAACATTGTCTCGGAGCTGGAGCAGCTGATGTTTATCAACACGGACGTGGGGCGCTGCCGGGCCTGGCTGCGGCTGGCGCTCAACGATGGCCTCATGGAGTGTTACCTGAAGCTGCTGCTGCGGGACCGGGCCCGGCTGCACGAGTACTACCAAACCCCAGCTCTGCTCCTGGATGCTGAGGAGTGCGAGTTTCTCCTCTGCTACTTGCAGGGTTTGTCGTCCTTAACCTTCGAGCTCTCCTACAAGTCGGCAGTTCTGAACGAGTGGACGGTCACCCCGCTGTCCCTGTCGGGGCTGTGTCCCGTGTCCGAGCTGCTGGAGCCCCTCACGTCCTCGGCCTCTGAACCCCGCAGGAAAGCATCGCTGGGCTCCATCTCCCAGTCCTCAGGGTCGGATGAGATTGAGATCCAAGCCCCTGTCCTGCCCATCGGCAAAGCCAGCAGCAAGATCAAGCTCACGTCGTCCTCGCTGAGCCTGAACACCACGAGCTCGTCCCAGCTCTCGTCCAGCCTGGGCTCCGACAGCCTCCCCCCGGCGCCCTGCGCCCGCAGCCCCGAGCGCGGCGAGGAACCTCTGTCCTGCGACTCCGACCTGGGCACGGCCACCGCCGAGGAGCTGGACAGGTCCCTGCAGGAGTGAGTCTCTCCTCACATCTCCTCTCCAAAGGGATTTTTGACCCTCTCTGGGCTCTGGTTGTTTTCTCTCTGTAAGCAGGAAGGCTTTCTCCCCTATTTGCCTTTAACAAGCTCTTTTTCCCTCCTGGAAAGAGCTTTTGTTCTTTTCATGAACCGCTCAGCACGGCTCATTGAGACCCTGCTGCCACTGCAGATGAGCTCACGGCCATTGAAGTGTGTGTGTGTCCTCTTTACCAGGACAGAAACGTCAGAAAAATGCTGCTCCCTGTTTTCAGGAATGTCACATCTTCCTGGTGCACGCTGGGGGATGCTCCA
Source organism: Erpornis zantholeuca (assembly GCA_013400515.1). Classification (NCBI taxonomy): domain Eukaryota; kingdom Metazoa; phylum Chordata; class Aves; order Passeriformes; family Timaliidae; genus Erpornis; species Erpornis zantholeuca. The sequence goes on along the minus strand of VZTN01019490.1, from coordinate 33,726 downwards.
GGGCTTTCCACAGGGGGAAACAAATGAGTTTGGTCACAGGGAAGGGTTGTAATTTGCAGCTTCGGCAGATCATTCAGAAAGGGACGTTGTTGGTTTGTCATCCTTGTGATTTATTCCTGCCAAGCATCCAGCACAAAGATTTCCAGGGTTATATAAGCTCTGAGTAATCTGTAAATATTTTGCCTGCCACCTTTAGAGTGTGACTCTGAGGGAGCTGAGGGTGATGCCTCTTCCCAGTCTTCAGGAAGAGTTGGAGCTGCAGACTGTGCTTCCCCATCTCTAACAGCATCATTCCCTGCTTCCAGGGTTTTGCATCTTCCAATGATCCTGGAAGAACCTGCCTTGATTGGATTAAACTCGTGATGGAGACGTTCCTTTGAGTTTTAATCTTGGACTGGTTTAATTCTGGGGCTGGCAGCAGAGTGGGACCACAGGAACAGCCAATCCTCTGGCCAGGCTCCACTGTTAATTGCTCATTAATGAAAACAGTTGGAATTTGGCACATGGTCCAAGGCTGGATTCGTATGCAGGAGCTGTACGTGGGGCTGGGCTGTGGGCAGCACCCAGTGCTGTCCCTCCATCCCCCAAATTAAAGCCCTTTAAAGGGAAATGCTCCCTTCGCAGGCACGGTCCTGCTCCCTGCCATGGGGCTGGCACTGCTCTGTGGGACACAAATCCCACATTTTTCTGTTGGCATCACTGGGATTTCCCAGCCATGCAGTGCTGCCAGCCCACAGAGGCCAGCAGTGACACTGAGCCCTTTTTACAAGGTTACAGTGTGCAACAACAGGGGGGGTTTATAGGTTTTGGTTATTGAGCTGCCTTCAAACCGATCACTTTTCCATTTCAAGGGTGTTGTCCGAGTTCAGCAAGGCCAGGCCAAGCCCGGAGGCCCCAGAGGGACGAGTGCTGCCCAGCCTGCTGGGCTGCTCCCCCCGGCCTCCCCCAGGCCCCCCGGTATCGCCCACCCGCCCAGCACCGACCCGTGGGACACACCAGGAGCCTTCCCCCAGCAGTGCCAGCTCTGCTCAGACAGGAGACCCCGCACCCCCCGGGCAGGGGCATGGAGATGCCAACGGCACGTCGGGAATTCCGGCCCCTCGGGATGGCGTGGGCAGAGCAGAGAGCAGCGAGGGCAGCCAGGCAGTGCGCAGCCCCACGGCCCAGTACCTGCTCTCGCCCCTGCTGGGCTGTCCGGTAGGTGCCACAGCTCCTTCCCTTCCCCTCTCCTCGGGTTTGTCCCCCCTGGTAAAGGGGAATAAAACTGGGGACAGCTCTGATAGGCACTGCTGTTCTAGAATCAGGGGAATCCCAGAATGGGTTGGGTTGGAAGGGACCTTAAAGCTCACCCAGAGCCACCTCCCTGCCATGGGCAGGGACACCTTCCGCTAGACCAGGGTGCTCCAAGCCCCATCCAACCTGGCCTTGGACACTTCCATGGAGAGCCTTTTCCAAACTCCCATCGTCCGTGCTGCTCCCACTTGGGTATCAGTGATGGTTCCAACCCCATGGAGCCGTGGCCATGCAGCTGCTTCAGGAGAAACTGCATCAAAGTCTCTGTTCGCTGGTGAAAGAGGCACCAAGGCTTTTGAAGCCCTGCCTGGCCTGTCAGTCATCCCTCTCCAGGGGCAGCTGCAGCAGGAAGTTTGGGGTTTGTTAGGGATATCTGGAGAGGGGTGAGCTCTCACACAAATCTGGCTGTGGGCCATGTGCAAGTGATAAAACAGCTCCAGAGCTGAGGCTCTCATGGGGACTTTTCTTCATTTATGGTCCATGTAAGAGGGAAAAGCATTGACTGGACAGGAAGCAAAGTAGTTTCCCAGTGGGAAAATCCTCCTGCAGCACATCTGTTCCAGGGCAGGATGGCATTCCCAGGAGCTGGCGGATTTCCCCTGCTGCCAGCGGGAGCTGATCCACATCCACAGGCTTCTGCTTTGAGGAAGCTCTTTGAACAGCCCTGTCCTCTGTCTAATTTGTTACTGACTGTTCCGTCCTGGTTCCCATTGTTTCTGTGCTGGTTCCCATCCTTTCCATGCTGGTCAGGGTAGGATGTACCTCACAACCCCCAGACCATTCCTCCTTTTGCTCTCTGCTCCTCTCAGTTCCCTCCTGCTTATCCCGTTTCCGCTGCTTCCTCACGGCCCGGAGCCAGTTTGACCTAATCTATGTATAACATACTGTGTCAACAGGAAATTCCCCCTGCTCTCCATGACTCATGGAGCAACCTGCGTTCCTGCCTCAGGAGTAATCCAGGAGCTGCCACCCGTGATCCTCCCCGCAGGGTGGTGACAGCTCTTCTGCTGTCACTTTGGTCGTTATTCAAAATAAAAGGCTCTTGGAAGGCCGGGAAGGGGAGTTGAGAGGACATTCCTGTTGGGATGCAGCCCCAGAAGGGTCTAGGAATGCTGCTCCCCTGTGCCAGGGCACTGAGATGGGTTGTTTTTTCCTCCTGGTGTTTGCTCAGGGACCTTGTCCCAGAACCTTGCTCCTTTCAGGAGGAATTTCTTCACTGAAAGGGTGGCCAGGCATTGGCAGGGGCTGCCCAGGGAGGTGGTGGAGTCCCCATCCTTGGAGGTGACCGAGGAAGCCTGGACATGGCACTGAGTGCCCTGGGCTGGCTGCCAGGGTGGGAATCGGGCACAGGATGGTCTGGGAGGGCTTTTGTCCCTTAATGATTCTGGGATTCTTGTAGCCAAAAAAGCTCCTGGAGAAGCTACAGCCACGTTTTCTTCAGCTCGTGGATCTCATCACCTCCTGGCACATGCAGACCGAGACTTCTGCCTTCCCTGACTTTATTTTCCCCCTGCACAGCCCAGGCTTCTGTAGCATCCTCTTGTGGCCCACGGGTCTCTGTTTCACCCTGGACACTTCTGTGCCTCTCCCCATCTCTGTTCTTCCTGGTGCTGCTGCTCCAGCTCATCCCTTTCCATGTCAGGGCTGGAATTTCATGGAATAAAACTCCATGGCCCTGTGGTCACTGCAGGGAATGTGCTCTCCTTCCACAATGATTTTAGGGGTAGAGAACAGATTGATTTTGGACTTTACTATCCCACCAGAATGCAATCTCAGTATTTTCCAGCTGCTGATACAGTTCCAAGGATCATTCTGTGATTGGAGGGAGCAGGGGAGCCATCCACCTGGGAATGGTCAGCAGAAAATCGGTCATGGAATGGTTTGGGGAGAAAGGGACCTTAAAACTCATCTCGTTCCCATCTTCCTGCCATGAGCAGGGACAGCTTCCATTAAATCCCACACATCAGTGCCTGGGATTTGGGCTGCGCAGGAGCAGCCCCCGAGGAGGGGTTGCTGTGGATGTGTGTGTTTGAGGGGCACAGGGTGTTTGATGAGCTTAATAATTCACAATATTTCATTTTTTTAACAGAAGAGCTGGATCTCAGAAGATGATTTCTACAGACCTTCCCCGGGAGAGAGCAGCGGGAGCACGGCCAACACCAACGGCTTTGGGCCAGAGGGAGACAGTGAGGGGCCAGCCCCAGGGCTCATCAGTGCTCTGGACTTGGAGAGGCTCTCAGTGCCATCCTCGGACCCTGGGAAGCCCAAAATGTCCCCAGAGCGGGAGCAGAAGGGCTTCAGCGTGGTGCACCGCAGGCAGATGGGTATGTGCCACCTCCTCGTTCCCATCTTCCTGCCAGCTGCTGGGGGAGAGCTGCTGGCTGGTGTGAGCTGATGGCAGCACTGGGAGCTACAGAAGGCAGTGGAGCAGCTTCCCAAGGCACTGCTGAGCCCAGGGAGGCTCTGGTAGGAAGCATTTTAGTGGGATTAGGTTCTGTCCACCCTGCAGGACACCTTTCCTTTATCCCACTTGTTCCCAGCCTCAGAACCCAAAGGCAGGGGGACAGAAACCCAGATGCAGGTGTACAGTGATGGAGACCAAGGTCCTGTCAGCTCCTGCCCCAGACCTGGCTCTCACCCCTGCCGTGCCTCCGGGTGCTTGCTTTGAGCCCCTCTTGGCTTTTCTCTCCCCTCTGGCTTCCCCTCTCTCACTTAAACTGAGCCATCTGTTGCCCCAGGTCTTTCCAACCCTTTCCGTGGGCTGCTGAAGCTGGGCAGCCTGGAGCGCCGAGGAGCCATGGGGATATGGAAGGAGTTTTCCTGCGAGCTGTCCCCGCTGGAGCTGCGGCTCTTCCTGGACCACGAGGACCGGATCTGCGTGGAGAGCTACTCCCTGCTGCGCTGCGAGTCCCTGGCTCTGACCCACTCCGACGGCCGCTTCGAGCTGGTTTTCTTGGGGAAAAAGCTCTTCCTCCGAGCCCCTTCCCGGGATGAGGCTGAGGACTGGCTGGACAGGATCCGCGAGGCTCTGCGCAAGTGCCGGCCGCAGCTGGAGGAGGAGGACTGGGAGACTCTGGAGTATTCCGAGGATGGAGGCGAAGCCCAGCTCATCCAGGGTGATTCCAGTGCTCTCCAGTACAGTGATGTGCCTGGGAACAGCTTGGACTGGACTGCAGCTCCAGAACCAGAGCTGGATGCGATCAAAGAGGCTGTTCTGTACATGGACATGGACAAAACCTGGGTCCCGTTCATTTTTTCCCTGTCTCTAGAAACTCTAAAGTGCTTTAAAATCAGGAACAATGACAAAATTTTAAGCAACAGTTACGGCATAGAGACCATCCAGGACATCCTTCCAGACACGAGCCTGGGGGGACCCTCCTTCTTCAAGGTGATCACCTCCAAGGCCGTGCTGAAGCTGCAGGCTGAGAACGCGGAGGAGGCGGCCTCGTGGCGGGAGCTGGTCCGAGAGGTGCTCATGTCCTACCTGGAGAGTGCCGAGGAGGCGCTGACCCTGGGGGGCAGCTTGGATGGGCACTCCCAGGTGGTCCTGAAGAACATCGTGAAGGAAAACGGCTTCTTGTTGCAGTACCTGGTGGCCATCCCCATGGAGAAGGGCTTGGACTCACAGAGCTTCATCTGTGCAGGTACAGAACCTTGGAATGCTTTGGGTTGGAGGGACCTTAAAGCTCATCCAGTTCCACCCCTTGCCATGGACAGGGACGCCTTCCACTGGCCCAGGATGCTCCAAGCTCTGTCCAAGCTGGCCTTGGATGCCCAGTGGTCCAGTTGGGTATTGGATGGTCCAGTTGGATGGGGATGGGACATCCACAGCTTCTCTGGTTTTCCAGGAATCCCAGCAGCACAAGATCCCCTTGGTGGGGCTTCACCTTTGGAGTCCTGTGGGCTCAGGGTGACCCCCCCATGCCGAGCCCCCATTCCACCCTGGGATGGTACTGGGCTCCCATTTAAGATGCTTTCGGTACAGACAGTGGGGAACTGGGGTTGAAGCAACCTTAGGTGGATCAGGAAGCTCAGGACTCTCTTCCTGGGCATTTTGAGGCCCCAGCCTGGGGGGAAAGTGCAATCTGGAGCAGTTTTTCCAGTAAGGCAGCACGGGAGCGGGGATTGCCATGGGTGTGACGAGCTGATTTTGCAAAACAATCATTTACCCTTCCCCTGATGCCTCTCGGCACGCGGGGAGGTTCTGGTGGCACCTTCACTGACCTCCACAGGAGCTGTAATTTGCTCTTTACCTCACTAAGTTAATTAAATTTCAGATTTCTCTCCTGCTTCAATTATATTTCTTGTACCCTCCAGCAGGCTAGGTTTTTTCTTCTAATATCTCTCCTTTTTTAATATAATTTTTTTTCTGGTCTCTTTGGTCTCTGCCCTCCCTTCCAGGCTCAGTCCTGCATCTTCCACCTGCCCACAGCTGGAAGCAACAAGCCAAAAAGACAAATTCCCAGTTTTTCTTTGTAGGTTTTCTTTAGGCATCTGCCTGCCCTGCTTCCACCCCTCTCCCAGCCTGACAGCTGATGTGTTCCCTTCCATCTCAGGGTAATGAGCAATAAAGGCTGGGTTCTATTATTAATTTCAAAAGCAGCATGTGATCTCCATGGATATTTTGTTGGGGTGAGCTCCAGCTGCTCCAGAGTGCAGGGGATGGGGTAGTAAAGCCGAAATGGGTTCCCCACTACTATAATAAAGGGGTTTTGGGGTTAATCCATCCTGATCTCATCCCTTGCAGATGAAGGTTTGGTACCCTGTGACAGCAGCAGAAAAGAAAAGGGCTGAGTGAAGGCAGAATAGTGCAAAGCTGCTGCTGGAGGTGAGGGGCAGCAGGTGGGATTTAGGTTCTTCCGTAAACCACTGGGATGCTGCCAGAATTCACTTTTCCTAAAAAAAACCCAAACAACTGAACCACTTGAATTGGGTTCAGGGATAGTTCAGCCTCCTTTTTATGGAGAAAAAGTGAAGCAGCAACTGTTGAACCATCACAGTCTAAAATCCGTGAGGAAGGGGCTGGAGGCCTCGTGCTGAACGTCCTACAGGTCTCTACCCCTTCCCAAAACTTCCTTGTCCAATTCCATGCTGCCAGAAGTTTCTCCCCCACCCCGGCAGTGGTGGGCAGAGGCTGTGGGCAGCACAGTCCCCTCTCACCCCCTGCTCCCGCAGGCTGCTCCCGGCAGATCGGCTTCTCCTTCGCCAGGCCCAAGCTCTGTGCCTTCTCTGGGCTCTACTACTGCGACAGCTGCCACCGGGACGAGGAGACTGTGATCCCCTCCCGCCTCATCCACAACTGGGATCTGACCAAACGAGGGGTGAGTCCTGGCCTGGCTCCACTCAAGGAGCAGGGATACTCTCCAGCATCTCCTTCCTGAGGGTCCCTCTGGGCATTCCCTGGGCTGGAAGTGCCCACTCCAAACCTCCCTCCGAGCTCTGGGGCTGCTCCTTGGTCCGTGTCCACCTGTCCCCTCTGTCTGTGCCCCAGGTGTGCAAGCAGGCCCTGAAGTTCCTCACGCAGATCCGAAACCAGCCTCTGATCGACCTGAAGCTGGTCAATGAGAGCCTCTACGAGCACGTGGAGAGGATGGGGCGGATCCTGCGCAGCCGGGAGCAGCTGAAGCTGCTGGGGGATTATCTCATCATGTGCCGCAGCGGTGCCCTCAAGGAGCTCAGCAAGAGGTGAGGTCCCTCCCTGGGCAACATTACCCTCTCTTGGCACCCTGGTGGTCTCCTGGTCCCCCTCCTCACTCACTGTGGGAGCATGGGTGCTGCCAAGGCTCAGGGTGACTTTTCCCTCCATATCATCTGCTCTAAGGAGTTATCCGTGTGTTGGCTGGGTCAGCACAATGAGCTGTGACTCAGGAAACACCTTCCTGGCCGAGGAGCTTCTGGCTGGACAGGAAACACCTGGCAAAATAGATGAGATATTTATTTTCTTTTTTCCCCCCTGCTTTGAAATGCTCTCACATGATTTCCAGTGGCAGGGTTTGGGATGTGAAAATGGGCTCTGCAGTGATTCACTTCAAGAGGCTGCTTCATCCAGGCTCCTCCTTGCTCCCAAGCTGTTGGAGGTGTGGTAGAAACCATCTAGCCCCTTCTTCTCTGTGCTTCTTTGCAGGCTTGATCACAGGCATTACCTCCTGGAGTGTCCCCACAAATACAGCGTGGCTGATCTGAGGCAGGTGAGAGCTGAGCATAGTCACAGAATCACAGAATGATTTGGGATGGAAGGGACCTTAAAGACCACCCCAGTCCCACCCTTGCCATCCAGTTCCACCTCCCACTAGACCAGGTTGCTCCAAGCCCCCCGGCCCAGCTGTAGGAGTTTTCCAGGTGAAAACACCCCAGTGTCTGTGGGGATGCCACGTGCTGCTCCTTCAGCGGGGGGTTCCCAACAGTTGGGTTTTTCAGTGATTCCTGAGCCGGGAGCCCCATCCTGGCAGGCTGTGGGTGCTGCTCTCAGCCATCTGGGCTCCCATTGCACGCCAGGCCTGTGGGGTGGGCTTGTTTGGAGGACAGCCTTGCCTTCAGGTGGCAGCCCAAAGGATGGGTGTGACCCAGCAAACCCCGCGGGGCCGGGCTCCAGGAGCGCTGACCCCTGTGTCCCCCAGATCGCCGACGGCGTCTTCGAGACCTTCCTGCAGTCGCTGCTGCAGTTCGCGTCCCACCACGTCTACAGCTGCGACCTGTGCACCCAGCGGGGCTTCATCTGCCAGATCTGCAACAGCAGCGACATCATCTTCCCCTTCGAGTTCGACACTACCACCAGGTGAGACAGCCTCCTCTGCCCGTCCCACTGCAGCTGGGACACCCAGGGGCACAGCTGGGACACCCAAGGGCACTGCCAGGACACCTAGGGGCACAGCCAGGACACCCAAGGGCAGAGCCAGGACAGCCAAGGGCACAGCTGGGACACACAAGGGCAGAGCTGGGACAGCCAAGGGTAGAGCTGGGACACCCAAGGGCACAGCCAGGACACCCAAGGGCAGAGCTGGGACAGCCAAGGGCACAGCCCAGCTCCTCCAGGAGCCCCAGCTGACCCCTGAGTTCTGCTCGGGGTCTGCACTTCCAAGGCAGGGGGGGACTGGAAATGGCTCTGAGGTGGTTGTGCATCCTCGTTGTGCCCATGACCTTGTGGTGTCCACATCCTCAGCCATGGGAACTGTGGTGCCCATGTCCTCATGGTGCCCACGTCCTCATGGCAGCCATGTCTTCATGTCCCTCATTCTTGTGGGTGCCACATCCTCGTGCCCATGTCCTCGTGGGAGCCACGTCCTTGTGGTTCCCCCATCCTTGTGGGACTCATCCTCACAGTGCCCACATCCTCATGCCCATGTCCTCATGAGCCCCATCAGCCCCAGGATGCTCTGAACCAAATCCAGGCTGTTTGGGGCAGGAGAAGACCTTCCTCACAGAGCCAAGAGGCATCAAGAGATGTGGCTTTGCAGACTGAAGATGCAGAGCCACCAGCACCTTGCTGTCAGCCTGCAAAGGCCTTGCTGGGTGCCAGGGCAGCCAAGGGGCTGGAGGGAGGAGGAGGAAGGTTCTGCCTGTCCCTGTCTTGCTCACCTGGCCAGTGCCTCTCCCATTCAGGGTTGGTCTGACCCCTTGCAGGAGCTGCAGGAGGAAAGGGGAAGGAGCACTGAGACAGTCCTACCTCCCTCTGCAGCCATGGAGGGAAGGACAGACACATGGACACAGAGTTCATAGAATGCTAGAGTGCTTTGGGTTGGAAGGGACCTTAAAGCCCACCCAGTGCCACCCCTGCCATGGGCAGGGACACCTCCCACTGTCCCTTGTGGCTCCAAGCCATGTCTGTCCTGGCCTTGGGCACTTGCAGGGCTGGGGCAGCCACAGCTGCTCTGGGAGCAGAGATGGGTGGTGGGCAGCACTGTGGGAAGTGCTAGGAGAGGCTGAGGGTGTTCCCAGCAGGAGAAGGGTGATGCTGGCTCTCACTGGGGTTTGCCCCTGCCCACAGAGCTCCCATCTCTCACAGGCAGGGACCTGTCCTGCAGTAGGATCACCTGTGGGTTGGGATGCAGCAGCTAGTTAGGATAGAAGTTAGAATAGGCTAGCAGGACAGAAGTTAGAATCAGGATGGGGATGGTGCTAGAGGGGAACTCTATCCCCAGCACCATCAGGGTTTGCTGAAGAAGTCAGACTCTTCCAGCCCAGGAGCCTGTTCCACTGTAGGTGGAGAGATCCACATCACCATGGTTATGTCATAGAATTGTGGAATCATTCAGGCTGGAAAAGCCCTGCAAGATCACTGAGTCCAACCATTCCCCAGCACTGCCCAGGCCACCACTGACCCCTGTCCCCAAGTGCCACATCCATGCAGCTTTTAAATCCCTTCAGGGATGGTGACTCCACCACTGCCCTGGGCAGCCTCTGCCAGAGTTGGACAACTCTTTCAGTGAAGAAATTTTCCATAATATTCAACCTAAACCTCCCCTGGGGCAACTTGAGGCAATTTCCTCTTGTGCTGTCTTATCCTATTTGGCATTGAGCACAGTCCTGGCAGAGAGATTTCACAGGCTCATGGGCTGTGTGGCCTCGCTTTGCCTGCCAATCCCTGAAAGTGAGCAGCAACACCCAGAACCTGCAGAAAACACCAAGGATCCGTGGGTGCTCCATGTGTTACAGGGCTGCGTGTGTTTCCGTAGAGGAGGAGCAGCGCTGCTTGCTCCCCTCCCTGCCACGGGGACAGCGCTGAGCTCATTATTGAGGACAGCAACATCCCCAGGGGACCGATTTTCCCTGGAAAAAGAGCAGCCGGGCTCTGGAAAGTGCTGGCACGCAGGGCTGAGCCGGCTGGCGGCCGGCCGGAGCTCTCGCGTCCCGTGGAGCCGAGCTCTGAAGTTTGTTGACGTCTTTCTTTTTCACCCTGACGGAGGAGGTTGTGCAGCAGGAAAGCAGCTCAGCCGACATCCTCGCGGAGCTAAACGCGGCTTCCTGCCCCTCTGCCCGCCCCGGGGCCGCCGGGTCACAGCGGCACTCGCTGCAGGATGTGTCTGCAGCGCCTCAAACAATGACCCCGCCAGCGCAGGACCCTCTCCTCCTCTGGCAGCTCGGGGGGAGGTGGGGGCAGGAGATGCCACTTCTCACTCGGAACCACACCGGGTAAAACCCGGCTTCCCCAATCCCCCCACGCCTGGGGAGCAGCAGCCGCCGCTGCTGAGCTGGAGAGGCCACATGGAAGTGTGTTCTGCCGGGGGAAAGTGTATTTTCTGTCGCAAATCCCGCCTGTCCATGCACGAGCCTTTCCCTGTCCTGAGTCCCTCAGGGTTTGCAGCTCCTCTCCGGAGCAGGGTTTGGCCCTAGCTGTGATTCCGTGGTCCCTTTCCTGGCACTCTCGAGTGTTTCTCTGCCCCTCTCCCACGCATCCTTTGGGATTTAAGGTGTTCAGTGCTGTTCACGCATGGATTGTGCACCAGGTATTTGCACAGGGAAGGTAAATCTGGCTGCCCCGCTGGCATGTGGCTGAGCCACATTTTGCTGCTACTGAGGAGTTAGGGATCACAACCCGAAAATTCACCTCA
>VZTN01019489.1:130162-209231 GCA_013400515.1 Erpornis zantholeuca | reverse complement strand
GGGATCGGGATCGGGATCGGGATCGGGATCGGGATCGGGGAAACGGGGACCTTGAGGGCTGGGATTGGGGGTACGGGATCGTCCCAGAAGCTGAGAAGTGCTGTGGGGTGTCAGCCCCAGCTCCCGGGACGAGACTAGAGCCCCTGTGCCCTGGTCCTGGAGCCTCCCTTGCCCCGGGATGCGCTCGGAGGGAGGGGGATTTGGCTTTCCCAGGGATGAAGGGCTCCGAAGTGCGGCTGTGGCAGTGACATCCCGCCCCAGAGCTGCCCTCCATAACATTGAGCAGGAATTTCTTCACTGAAACGGCGCTCAGGCCCGGGAGGCGGTGGAGTCCCCATCCCTGGAGGTGTCCAGGGAACAACTGGACGTGGAACTCAGTGCTCTGGTGGGGATCGATCACAGCTTGGACTTGGTGATTTTTTCCAGCCTCAGGGATTCTGGGATCTTAGGGATAAAGCTTGTGAGGAAAACAAATGGCCACGAATGGGTCCAGTTTGTGCACTGGCTGAGCACCAGGGAAAGTCTCCCCTGGGGTTGCACGGCGAGCAGGAGGTTGGAGTTAAAGGCCACTTTCTGCAAGTATTAACATTAAGTTCCTTCTCCCTGAAGCACTTTTTTGTGCTTGGAGAGAAAAGGAACACAAATCCAGTCAGCATTAATCCATGGAAAAAGCCGAGTGCGCAGTCACACCACGAGTATTAATTAAACAATTAATGATGATCATCTGATGAGCGCTGCCTCCAGCCTGGGGGTCCCAGCACAGGGAGGATGTGGAGGTGCTGGAGCGAGTCCAGAGGAGGCATCAAGATGATCAGAGGGTTGGAGCAGCTCTGCTGTGAGGAAAGGCTGGGAGAATTGGGATTGTTCAGCCTGGAGAAGAGAGGCTCCGGGGTGACCTAATTGTGTCCTTCCCCCTTTCTCCTGCCCCGAGGGTTTGGTGGAACAGCTTTGGAAATGCCTCCCCTGCACCTGCTGGCAGCTCCATGGAAACTTTCCTGCCCAGCCAGCCTGGCTCTGGCTCCAGGACAGCCGCAGCCAGGACTGTGTGAGTGTCTCTCAGCTGTTTCCACCGGCGGCTAGCGAGGGGTGACCGGGAATTCCGGCCCGCGAGGGGAGCTGGTGGCATCTCGGCATCTCCACAGCCCCTGAAAGGGCTGAATGTCTCTGCATCCCAAACGGGCTGAGGTTCCATGGATCTTGACCGGGCTGATGTTCCCAGCCCACTCCTGCCGTGCCTCCATGCCCCGATGGACCAGGACACGTCGGAGTCTCGTGCCTGGAAGGCGCAGCTTTTGCACGTCCCGGTGGTACCTGCCCGGCACCTGCCGCGTTCCCACGGGAATCGCAAGGGCTGTGCTGCCCGTGGGGCTCGGACACCTCCCCCGAGTCCTCACGGAGCCCTGGGATGTGACAGATGGGCGAGGTGACCCGCTCCCAGCACGGCCAGCAGCTCCAGCGAGAGCCGGGAGGGGATTACAGCTCCCGGAGCCAGGGAATGCCGCGGGCAGGGAGCGGGCACGGCTCTGGCCGTCATTAACCGGGTTCATTAACGCCCTCCTGGCCCCGCCGTTCTCCTTCAAATCCCACCCCCCGGCCTTGGCAGCTCCAGCCGTGGCCGGGAAGCATCAGAGCAGGGTGAGACTGTTCTGGTTAAGATGCAAAACACTGCTCTGCCATTTCCAGGAGCCGCGGGGACAGGGTCGGAGCCAAGGGACCGGGGGGAGGGTGGCGGGAATGTGCGTTGGCATTTCAGCGTTCCCTGCCCACTCCCACTCCCTATTATTCCGTCTCCATGGAGTCCTGAGGGCTTTTTTTGGATGCCCGGTGTTGGATCTGCTCTGTTGTTACTTTTGCTCTTCGTAGCTGGAAATTTTTAGGACAAAAGGTGTGTTTATATTTGGGTTGTGCTCGCAGGGCCCCTGGCAGGGTAAAATTCCACCCGGTGACTCCTGTTGGACCTCAGGTGGGTCCCAAAGCACGGAGGTGCTGGAGCTGTCAGGGATTAACAGCTCTGTGTGTGTTCATTCTCCTCTCCCTGCTTGGGAGCAGCAGCCAGCTCCCTCCTCCAGCCCTGCGTCCCTCGGGATGAGCTCCCAAGGCGAGGCAGCGAGGCTGGAGCTCGCTGAGGCACCCAGAGCACCCCGGAAAGGGAGGCTCAGCCCAGGGGATGCTCTGCATGTCTCAGTCTGGCCCAAAGCTCCTTCCTCCCCCCTCCCTTTCCTTCGGCTCCAGGAGCATCCCGGGATGAGGCTGTCCCCACCTGCCTCCTCGGGGGAGCATTTCCAGCAGCTCAGCAAGAGAGAAAGGCTCGGCGTGGGGGAGTTATATCATTTATATCATTCTTTATATCATCGTTGTTAAGAGTAGCAGGTATTAATGTACAATGCATCTGTCATCTTATTGTGCTTCCTATGAAAATGTGTGTACATAGTACAGATACCGGAGAGAATTCCACACTTTATACACTTGAAGGCATTCAGAGATCAGTAACAGAAAAAAAAAAAAAAATGGCACAAGAACAAGGCCTAAATGCTACTGGATGGGTATCTACACTGGCATGATGCATATAGAGATATATATATATATGTACACATATATATATAGTCATATATATTATATATAAGAAATATAAAATGCCAATGACATAATAACAAAAAAGCGTTTTCTTCAACAGGTGAGCCTCAAGGTCAAATCCCAGCCCCATCTTTAAAAGCTTGAATGGGAAAGAGAAAGAAAGAAAGAAAATAAATAAATGAAACGTGATGAAATGTTAGGAGAAATCCATAAGAAAATTTATGGATGTGGCCGACCCGTCGTCTTTGGGTGATCGCTGGATACAAAGGACTGACCCCCAGTTCCTAATTTTGGTCAGGAAGCAAATAATAAGAATAAAAATGACAAAGAATAAAAACAAAACTGCAGTTTAGAAACAAAAACTACTAAAAAGACTTATTGCAAAAGCTCTTAAAGATAAGTAGCACTTGGGCCTGGGGAGGGCTCTGGCCTGGGGGCTGGGGAGCCAAACGAGGAGTGGTGGGTGCTGGCAGGCCTGGGGAGCAGTGACTCGGTGGCCACAGACCTCCGGCCAGGGCAGGGCTGTGCCAGGGAGGGGCAGCGGTGGCCCTGGGGACCCACAGATCCCCCAAGCCCCCTGGGGCAGCGACTGTTGGGGGCTCAGCGGGGCTGGAACTGTGGCCCCAGAGCCCCCACTGAACCCCGGGGGCATTGGGGCTCCGGTGGTGCCAAGGGGGTGTCCCTGGCTGCAGCCACACAGGGCCAGGGGTTTCCTCCCACCTTTCTCCCCGAGGATGGCTGGATTTGGGGTCACAGGGTTCCCTGGGGATGGGAGGGACTGCAGGGCAGTGCTGGAACTGGCCAGGCTGCCCAGAGCCTGGGAGGGGTGGCCGGGGAGGGGCAGTGCCCGATGTCCTCAGAGCCGAGGTGGCACCTCCCAGCTGAGCCCCCTCCGGTGCTGCCGGGGCTGATCCCGGGGCAGGGCCCAAGGAAGACATTCTGGGCAGGTGGAGGAGCCACGTCTTCATGCCGGGAGTGCCCGGGTGAGGCTGGGCTGGCTGTCCCGGGGGTGCTCTCGGGGGACTCCCGGCCTGCTGCCCTGTGCCGGGCATGCCGGGGGCTCCTCGATGATCCCCCCAGCAGGCACAGGGGGCCCAGCGAGCGCGGCCAAGGCGTTGGAGTAGGATGGGCATGGAGACGATGGAGGACAGGCGGACAGGGCTGTGGATGGAGACTGCGGCCAAACGGCTGCTTCTTCTTGGCTTCTGGGTTTTAGTTAAAAAGGCCGAGGGGCGCCAGGGGGGAGCCGGGGCGGGCCCGTGCCCTGGGCCACTGTGCGTGTTGCTCCCGCTCCGCGGGACGGCCGGGCTGGAGCGTCCTGGAGTCTCTGAAGGAGCAGGGCAGGCGCAGAGCAGCTGCGGCGGGGGCTGCGCCAGGGTCTGGCATTGCCCGACCTCACTGCCCGCCCCGAAATCCGAGGCCGTCGCTCTTGTCCGTGTCCCACCGTGCCGAGGAGCAAAGGCCCCCTAGATGTGTCTCTCCGCTGGCGCTGGCGGGGAGAAGGGCAGCTCTCGCAGGGCTTTGGTAGCTCAGGTTGTACATCCAGACGTCGGTTAGCAGGTGAAGTCCTCAAAGGTGCCCCGGGCCGGGTGGTGAGGTAGGATGTTGGCTGCGTACGTCATGCCTGCTGGGTGCCCCCGTATGCTTTCACAGGGATTCTGCAGGGTAAACGAGATGTTGGGGTCGCTGCTTTCATCCAGAAACCCAGCGCCATCCTCCCCACAGCATCTCTGCCTGGCCCCTCTGCTCCTTTCCCAAGCACTCCCCAAAACAGTGGCTCCCCACCCCACGGCAGCCCCCGAGCTGCAGGAGGGGACGAGCAGGGGGTACGAGGAGAGGGCACCGTGCCATACTCACGTGGCGCTTCACGTCGTCCATGCTCAGTGCAACGCCCTTGTCTGTGTTGTTCCTCTTGTGGTTCTTGCGGCACTTGCCCCGCCGGCACAGCCGGTGCTTTATCACCTGCCAGAGCCACAGTTCAGCACCGTGAGGCTCAGGGGTGGCTTTTCCCCATGTCCCCATGTCCCCATGTCCCCATGTCCCACACAAGCACAGCTGTGGGATGGAGGAGACGCTCACCTCATAGGCGTAGTCAAACAGCTCCAGGACCGTGAGGATACTGGCCCCAATGAAGAGCCCCATCTGCCCTCCGATGTCACCTGCAGAGGAGAGGGAAGCCATCAGGGTGGCCTGAGTCCAGATTTGGGTGGCAGAGGGAGCAGAGAAAGGGGCAGAACTCATCACTGCTGTGGCTGGTGCCTGGTCATGGCAGCAGGGTGCCCTGCCCCATCAGCGGTGCCTTGGGAACGGGGCCGTGGTGACAGGGCCAGAACAAGAGCACCCCCCTGGGGGACTCTGGCTGGGCACTGTCACAGGGGTCCCCACAGCCACCAACACTCACCCAGCAAACCAGCCACCTCGTACGCCTTCTTCTGCTCGATCGTCTCGTAGTTCAGGGCTTCGAAGAAGATATCCAGCACCAGGATGTTCTCCCTGTGCAGGGCAGAAGGGGCATCAGGCTGAGGTTTGGGATGGAGGGGCCGCACGCTGCCCCACCGCCGTGGCCGCAGCACATTACCCAATGTACTGCTCCGACTTGTTGTACTTCTTGGCCAGGTATTTGGCCGAGGCCTTGCTGGGGATCTTGACCATGGAGAGCTCTTTGCCATAGCGGGTCATGTTGCAGGGCATCTCGCAAATGCAGTACTCATTGTCCTTCTCCACCAGGAAATCTGTGCAGGGAGAGAGGGTAATGGAGAGATGGAGAAACCCAACACCCGCAGCTCCGTCCCACGGGGCCGGGCAGCCTCACCTAAGGCCGGATCCGCGCACTCCTTGTACTGCTCCGGGGTGCAGTAAGGGGCATCGCCTGGGGAGACACAGAGCAGGTTTTCCAGGTGGGACCACACTGGAGGGCTGAGCCAGGGCCAGGCCGGGCACGGGGCTCACCTGGCATGTGCACCATGCGGCAGTTGCAGTTCTCCACCAGGTACCGGGTCTCGCAGTCGATCCGGCAGGCCGTGATGCTGTAGGTGTCATAGAACTCCGAGTCGCCTGCCACGGCCTTGCAGTCGCCCCAGGGAGGGGGCAGGTAGATAAGCTGGAAGGGGAGAGAAGCCACGAGTGAGGAGAGAAGCCCTCCCAGCCCCCAGCGTGGCAGGGGACTGACCTTGTGTCATTGGTCCCCAGGACTGGGTCCTCCTCTCCATCCCTGTGGGGACAGGGGCACAGGGAGGAGGCTCTGCTCCCGCAGCGCAGGGTGGGAGGGGACATCCCAGACCTGCCCAGTTCCTACCCGCTGCTCCTGGCAGGACACAAAAGTCTGGAAGCCGGGAGCCACCCCAAAGCCCAGCTGGTCGATCAGTGGGGGCTCGTCCTGGCTGTGGATCTGCACCTTGATCCCGGCTTCGAACGAGGTCTCATCTGTGGCAGAGAGGAGCAGGGTGAGCACGGCACTGTCCCTGCTCTGAGGGGCTGTGCCGAGCCTGCTGTGAGAGGGACCACAACTTCTGCCTCCCACGCTTCCCCTGGGCCAAGTCATTTGTCCATGTGTCCATCCATCTGTCCATCTGTTTGCTGCTCCATATCCTTGCCCCCTCCGCCCCGACCTCCCTGCTCCACACCCAGGAGTGTGGCAGGGAAAGTCTTTGTCTCTATTTATAAACAAGTGATGGCTGCGTGTCTAAACGATGGGGAGTTGCCATGGCAAAGAGCAAAGACAAGGAGGAAAAGGGAAAGAAAAGAGCAGAAGTGATGAGAAATGGAAGGAGGGAAGAGAAGGGAGCCTCAGGGATGTGGATCTGTGGATGTGGAGCTGGGAAGGGACTGGGGAGGTGAGTAGGGGCTGGGCAGCACCCCAGGAGCTGCCAGTGACTGAGTGGACCTGCTGGGGCAGTAGGTTACCTGTTTCCCCCCACACTGGCAGGTACTCGTCCTGCTGGATGTCCAGCATGATCTCCAGGCCATTGCCAGTGCCCCCCTTCATGGTGATCAGCCGGGGCTTCCCGTCCTGCCCTGCGTTGAAGGTGTAGCACTTCCCGTAGCGGGTGAAGACCTGCAGGAGAGGACACAGGTCTGAGGCTGGGACCTCTCTGTGTGGAACCACAGCATGGAGCCAGGAGAGCGTCCCCAGCCCCAAAACTCAGCCATCACAGCCTGGGCATGGTCTGACCCAGGCTCCTGACCCATGGGATCTCTCAGTGTTGGAATTGCCCATCCTGGCCCTGGTGGAGGAGGAGATGGACTCAGAGGACACACTGCAGATTTACAGCACCTCAGCCCCAGAGAGCCCATGGCAGCTGTGGCTCCCCGAGGTGGTGGCACTCAGCCTGATGCCTGCACCAGTGCCTCCTCCAAGCCCTCCTCCATCCCTGCAGAGGATGGGGCTGGACAGGATCCTGGACTCCCCCATCCCTCCTCGGCCGTTCCAGCTCTCGCCTCCAGCAGCCAGCACAGCCCCAACACCGCAGAGCTGCTGCCTGCCTGGGCAAGGGGCATGTGAGGGCAGAGGGCTCAGACCTCATGGTGCCTCACAAGCCCTGATGCCACCGGGATGGAGGTGCCAGGCACCTCCTTAGCAAGCACAGCCCCGGGGATGCTCTCCATGTCCCGCCAGCAGGTCTCCACAGCCATCCCGAGCTCTGGCAGATGGGGCTGAAATATCAGCCTGTCCCTGAGCAAGCTCCAAGGGCAGCATCACCTGCCGTGCCTGATCCGACACCAATCGGCTCCGGAGCTGCTCCCCATGCTGGGCCACCCTAGGGCTACTCACCGGCGCAAAGTCCCCGGGGCCGCAGCGCTGGCCGCGGTAGCTGCAGCTCAGCAGCATGTCCTCCAGCTGGTGGCAAGTGCGGTTAAAAAACTCATACAAATTTAGGGGCTCGTCCTCCTCCCAGGGGCCAGGCTGGGCTGGGGTGAAGCCCAGCTCCATCCCAGGCTCGTAGTCGACCAGGGGGGCTAGGTAGAGCAAGTCCTCGCGGCTGAGCTGCGAGAGCCGCACTCGGTTGATGTTGCAGAAGGTGACGGCGGGGAAGGTCATCTCGGGGCTGTCCTCCTCGCTGAGCAGCGTGACGTGGTGGTACTCCAGGTAGTAGGCGATGCGGTCGGCCACCTGGTAGAGGAAGACGGAGAGGGAGAGGAGGAAGGCCAGCGCCCACAGCGCCTGCCGGGCGCCCAGGCTGCCCTCCACGAAGATGTGGCTCAGCCCATGCAGGGTGCAGCTGCTGGCAAAGGCCACGAAGTCCGTGGCTGCCCCTGTGTCCTCCTCGTCCTCTTCATCCTCCTCCTGCCCATACAGGAACTCGTCTGCTCCATCTTCTCCCTTCCCCGTGGCTGCAGCATCTTCTGGTCCTTCCTCACTGGAGAAGGAGATGGTGCAGAATATCTGGAGAGGCATTGCCCAGCCTGGGGGTTCCAGCTGTAGTGTGGAGGTCCTGGCTCTGGGGTGGGAGTCCTGGCCCCCACCCTGCCACAGCCTGGGGGTCTTCAATCAGTTCCTCAGCAGAGAGGGGCTGGCGACAGCAGGGGAGGGGGAAGGGACAAGTTCAGAGAGGAGAAACAGCGAAGGGAAAAAGAGTGAGATGAGCGGGAGTGAGGGAGAGGAGCAGAGGGATGCTTGGAGGGGCCGGAGCCAGGAGGGTATATCAGGAGCAGAAGGAGGGGAGGAGGAGCGAGGGGCGGTTCCGCGGGCTCCCCGGGCCCCCCGGGACCGGCGGGTTACGGCTGCCAGGACGGAGCAGAGACACCGCCGGCTCCAGAAGCGCCGTGGGAGCTCCCGTGGGGGCCCGAGGGGCTGCCAGGCTGGGGGCACACAGCATGTGTGTGTGCGGGTACCCGGCGCTGCATCCCCACCCTGTGCCCCCCGTCCTTGCGTGGTCTGGCCCTGGCAGCCTGAGCGGCTGCTCCAGCCAGGCCCTCCCCGCTGGGTCCCCGGCTGTCTCCGGAGCCACCGTATGCCAGGCTCTCTGCGCTCGTCCTCAGGGCAGCTGGAGCCAGAGGTTTTCCCAAAATGCCTGTGACACTGTCCTGGTTCGGTGCTGCTCCAGGTGGAGGGAAGGATGCTGTGGTGTCCTCAGGTTCCTCTGATGCTCCTCCCGCCCTGGCAGTGCCCATCCCTGTGGGCTCATCCCACAGAGGAGAATCCAGCAAATCCAACATTTTGAGCGGTGTGAGGTCTGTCCTCCTCCGAGCAGGGCTGGTCCAGGATTCGGGTGCTGCTCAGGCAATGACTCCTTCTGCAGAGCCCAGGCAGTGTCACCTCGTGCTTCGGATCCCAGTGGGGCACAGGGAGCCAGCTCTTCCCTCAAGAAATAGCACCCAGGCCTTGTGCTGCTGAACTGGCTGGGCTGGGGGTCCCAGGGAGCAGCTCTGGTGCAGGGTGCTGGGATGGAGCTGGCGGCTGCCAGGAGCACGGGCGTCTCCTCCCTGCAGCAGCGCGGCCCCTTCTCATGGTTTGCTGTTTTCCTGTACTCAGCACTTCATAAAAGCATCCAGAGACCACAGAGCAATCTCCAGCCCCATCCCGGCACCGCCATCGCTGGCCCGGGGGGAGAATCTAAATCCGGCAGCACTTGGATGTGCTGGGGCTGGATGGGAGATTTGGGCTGCTGCCCGGGTGGGAGAAGCTCACCCCAACCCCTCGGTTCGGCTGCTGTCTCCTTCCCTGTGCAGGATTCCTGGTCCCTGAGCACATCCTGGCGCAGACAGACACCGCAAATTGGGAGAAATAATCAGTCAGGAACTCGGTAAAGATCTGATCTGATACCAGCACAGTTATCTGAGATTCCTGGGCAGGTGATGCCGGGAACAGGCATTGGGGATCCCTGCCAGGGGCAGTGATCCATGATGTGACAGTGGGTTGTCACATCCTGGGGCTCCCCAAGCTCAATATTCCCTTCAGTAGGGCCCTTGTGTGAGAGGGACACTGGCAGATGTCACTTGGGGACCTGGGAGAAGTGGGGGATGACCTTGGGGATGAGCATCAGAGCCACAGATGAAATTTCATCGAGCCAGGATCAAGGTTACACCTTTTGGGAACATCCCAGAGAATCTGAGATGAAAACTCCTCCTGGGAAAGAGGGTCAGGAATGTGGATTGGGTGGCTGGGAGCCACCAGGACATGGGGGCCAGGTCACAGGTGCCCTGTGGACACCTGACGGGGATAAGCTGCAGCTGCAGGGCAGGGCTGGGCTGCAACAGCATCAGGGATGCTCCTGGGAGGGAGTTTGGGAGAGCTGGGCTGGTTCAGCTCTGTGGGAGCAGGCTGGGAACACGCGGGGCTGATCCCACACAGACTGGCACTGGAGGATGCTCTTGAGAGGGAAGAGCAGGTAGGAGCTGTCTGGGGTTGGGGTGGGATTTCTGCTGCTCCCAGCTCTGGGACTGAGTTCCTGTGCCACGGCTGTCAATGGGAGAGGAGAAGGGAAATGGAATTAAGGAATTGAAGATTGAGGGGGTTGTTTAGCCCCGGCAGAGCTCGGACGGGTGAGCGGTGCTGCCCGGGGCCGTCAGGCAGTCCCTGATGGTGCGAGCGAGGAGCGGATCCGCTCCCTCGGCGCGGGGAGGTTTAACGTGTCTTCTTGGGAGCAATTGCAGCAGGGAGAGAGCGAGAAAGATGCTGTAATGAAAACATTCCATCATCGACTGGGGCCATTAACCTGCCTCGCTCGGCTTAACCAGCTCGCGGGGAGCGCTCGGGCTGGTTCCCAGCAGCCGCGCGGGGCGGGAGGGCGAGCAGGGCCCGGCTCCGGTTACCAGCGCCTGTCCCAGCGGGACACCCGAGCCGGGGTGAAGGTGACTGGGCACGGCCGCAGCCCCAAGCACGGTGGCACCAGCGCCAAGGGGAGAGTGTCCTGACCCCCAGACTGGGGACAAACGGCGGCCGCGTTTGCAGGCAGGGGGGTGCGGTCCCGGTTTGTGCAAGTTTTGGAGATGCTGGAGGAGTCCTTGGGCTCGTTCCAGCTCCTCCCTCGCCAGGAGTTATTTTTACCCTCTCTCAGGTAAAGCTTTGGCGGGGGCGAGGGACGGGGGATGCTATAATTAGCCGTGACATCAGCCCCCGTGGCGGGTGCTGGGATGATGCCGCCACACCCGAACCGGCGCTGGGACCGAGGAAGCTCCGCGCCCTCCTCCCCGCCCCGGTGAGAGATGTGGGATGGGAGGAGAAGGGTTTTTCCTGCCTCCGGCACCGTGTCTGGCCGCTGTCCCGGGGCGGTTCGGCCCCGCTCGCTGCTCTGCAGCTCCTCACGGGCCTGGGAAAGGAGGTTCCCCGGAGCGGGGGAGCACGGAGGCGGCGGGGGAGAAGCGGGAGCGGGATTTGACGGCAGCAACAGCACATTTCACAGCCTGTCACGCTTTAATGGCAGAGGAGATCAAAGCCGGGATGGAGTTATTCATAGAGATAAACCAATCCCCGAGGAGGCGAGGAGAAAACAACATTGCAAGCTCTGTTATCCCAGGTCTCTGAGCTCCGGGGAGGCTGTCGCAGAAAACGCCCCGGGGAGCTGGACTCGCTCGGTTTTGTGACGGGCACTGCCCGTCCCTGCCAAGGGCTGGCTGAGCCGGGGCTGAGCTGCCCTGGTCATCCCTGGGAGTGCCCAGAGGTCGGGGCTGGGTGCTGGAAGGGCCGGGGTGAGGTGCAGCCCCACGGCAGCCAGAGCCGCAGGTGGGGGTGGACATTTGGGGCAGATGGAGACCCCACAGCTGGGCTGTCCTGCTCCCACCACGCACCCGGCCGTGCCATTCGAAAGGGAGCAAAATGAGGTTTTCCTTGGCCCAGGAATGTGCTTTGCAGCTCCCAGAGCTGCCAAGATGGTGGTGGAGGCACCGGCAGTGCAGCCACCACCGCTCCAGGCGGGATGAGCCGCTCTGGGACGGCTCCAGGGCCCCACATCCCTCCCTGACCCTGGCGAGAGACAGAGCAGAGGCAGCCAAGCAAGGTGGGATTGCCCGGGCAGGCGGGATCTGTGCCGGGACTAATCCTGCACCCCTTATCAGATGCTGCCACCTTGCCTCGGCTCGCTCCGCCAGCCAAGCCGGGCGCAGTTTGTGTTATCCGGCCCTTTATCCCCCAGATTAGACGCTTCACAGTGGATTAGCATGTCACATTCTAATGCAGAAAAATTGATGATTAAAAAGGAGTTTTTCCTCTGTATTATTCCCCACCTCCGCCTCCTCTCCACCCCGTCCCCGCGGGCCCACCAGCCCCAGCCTCGGGCACCGGCGATGCCTTGGCGCTGCTGATGCCGGAGTCGCATCCCTGGATCCAGCAGGGGGTGGGAAACAGGAAGCCAAAGGTGCCTTTTTCACGGTGCATCCTGGCTGCTTCTGGTGGCAGGGTCTGCAGCTCCAGGTCCCTGTGCCATTCCAGCCCCGCGTTCCCGGCTGCAGACTCAGCACCTGCAGCACAGGACTTTAATAAAAAGCACATTATGGTGAGTAATGTGCTAAGTGGACTTCATTATAGAGCCAGGGCCTCCCTGGATCCCGTTGTTCCATATGATTTCATATCAGATGGGCCTTATCTCCTCTCCAAACGCTTCCATTTAAACTCTATTAATCTCTGAAAGCTTTCCTGGGCAAGTTCTTCCCAGCCAGCCCTGCTGGGTGCCGGTGCTGCCGCCCTGGGCATTGAGGCCACCTGCAGCCACGCTGGCCCGAGGTCTTGGGGGCCTCAACCGGGACCCCCCCGCAGCTCCGTGGGCAGTCGAGTGTGTCGTCCCTGGAGCCTCAGCTGTGATCTGCCGTGACGGCTCCATGGCCACCGCATCCTCCTCTCCCGGATCTCTTTACGCTCCTATAATTGAACCAGTTTGTACTGCTGAGAGCTTCCCGGTGATTTTCCCGCTGGCAGTGCCCCTTGGTGCCACGGAAGGGTCACTAGGGCTCTTCCAGGACGTGGAGGATGCTGCTGAGGTGTTGCTAATCCCCGTGCATCTGGGATTATTCCTTATCCCAACGCCTTCCCGTGTTTCCTGCCCATCACGAATTTCCCGTAAGCAGGTTGCAATTTCTTCCGACATCCTTCACGATGTCTCAGGCAGTTCACGCAGGCAGATTCGAGCAGGCAGTTTTATTGGAGGGGGGAAAAACCCACAGTATTCCGGTCTGGTTTCCTCGCTGGGCTCGCTCGCTCTGGCTCCGCACGTATCACGCTTTTCAAATCTAATCTAATCCGAGCAGAGCAGTCACACAGCCCCAGCATGTGGTGGCTCTGGAAGGGTCTCCCTGTCCCTGCCGGGAGAACAGGGAGGTTTAAAATCCCTGATAAATCACAGAGTGGGTGGGAACACCCTGCCCCAGCTCCGTCCTTGGGGTAGGAGCCTGGATGCAAACAAACCAAACCCTCCACAGAGAAAAAAATCCCTTCCAAAAATAAAGAATTGGTTATAATATCCAAGTGTCGGGGCTGTATAAATAAATAAGAGCTGGTGAGGAGCTCCTTGAGCCCTGGCTGGAGCAGGAATTGCAGCTCTGCCTGGGGAGCCCCGGCCAAGCTCCACAGGAGATAAAACACAAGCAGCTCTAAACAGCCAGAGAAATTAAACTGAGGCAAAAGGCCATGAGACAGTTAATTTCCTGCTCTCCCTGTGGCGATCTGTGGCTCCAGAGGCTTGGAGGATCTGCCCCCTCCAGCTCGGCATCTCCCCACTTGATATCAGGGAGAGAGGGAAAATGGCACCAGGAGGTTCCTGGGCAGGTCCTTTGGAATCCTCAGAGAGCACCTCGCTATGGCCCAGCCTGGGGCTGGGAAAAACACCAAAGGGAGGCTGAGGGGAGCAACTTGGAGCCCCTCACAAGCTGGTGTTGTCCAGGGCTGTGCTTCCTGGCTGTGATCCCTTGGGACACACGTGCCTGGGGTGCTGTCTCCTCAGCTGTGATATCCTCACCTCCATTGCTGTTGGATATCACTCGAAAGCCTCCTCATCTCTTCCAGCAGCCAGCAATGCCATTACAGCTTATTAATAATCATTAATAATTCATTTGTTAATGAGTCTTTATGTGTGAAGGCATTGCAAGAGGAACAGGAATGGCCAGAGGTGAAGTTGAGATGCTCTGAGCTCTTGGCATGACACCTCTGGGTGTGCGTGGTGCCTCTGGCTGTGTGGGACCCCTCTGGGTGTGCCAAGTGCTTTGGGGGCATGCTGTGACCCCTCTGGGTGTGCCAAGTGCTCTGGGGTGTGACATCTCCAGGCGTGCAAGATGCTTTTTGTGTGTGTGACTCCTCTGGGTGTGCACAGAGCTCTGGGGCTGTGCGACCCCTCCGGGTGTGCATGGTGCTGCTGTGCAGGGGGAGCTGCTGGGGCTGGGCACAGCCCCTGGGCAGAGCCAGTGGCTAAATGACGCTAGCTGAGCCTGATCCCGATCCCACAAGTCCTTCTCCTCTAATCCCACCAATGTCCAGAGCTCTGAGGTTCAGGTGCTGGATGTGCCATTCACAGCTCCAACGGAGTGGCTGCGAGGTGCAGGCACAGGGTGGACCCTCACTGTGCCGTACCAGAGCTGCATTCTCATCCCTCACTCCTGATCCTCTTCTGCACCATCTTGGCCGAGATCAGTCGTGGTGGGCTCAGTGGTGCTGGTCCCACAGAGCCACGGCACCAGGGCTGTGCTGTCCTGGTGCAGCGGCAGAGTGAAGTGCAGCCAGCTTCCCAAAAGGGTTCCTGCCCACATTGGTGTCGGTGTGGGGTGAGCAAGGCCACAAGCAGCCGAGGGCTTCCCACTCCTGCCTGGCCAGGTCTGGGAATGCTCGGGTGAAGCTGGGGCAAGGAGGCAGCCGAGGAGCAACGCGCGAGTGTCTCAGCTCCGTGCCCGAGGGCGAAACAGCTCACGGCTGCTTTCCGGATGATTTGCTTTGAGCAAAATACAGTGATACTGGAAAATCTCCGAGCTGCCGAGCAGACAACAGAGTCGGGGCACTCCCAACCCGCTGCACTTCCCGGGAGAGCCGAGTCACCACCAGCAAGCGGCTGCGGTCCCGTGCGTGGCAGCTCCTCTGCTCCATCACCTCCGATTATCTCGCGCCAGGCAGCTCATGTCCCGCTGGGTTTGCTTCATTCGTCTGGAAAAAGGGACAACCTCCGGGGTCAAACTCTGCTGCTGCTCGGCCTCAGAGAGAGGCCGATGAGGGGGATGAGCCCTGGTGGAGTTTGCCGATGATCCAGGTGAGGATGCTCAGCCTGGCCCCCGGGAGCACCACCGGGATGCCCGAGGTGAATCGGTGCTCGGAAACAACAGATCCATGCCAGCAGTTTCCAACGCTTATAAGTTATTTAGGAGCCTGCGTGCCGCTTTAAAAAGTGATTTGCATAAATCACTCGAATGTCTTACAGAATTTGTAAACGAACTGGCTCCGTTGGGGACTGTAGCGGGAACTGCCGGGGCTTGGAATGCTGCTGGGAACCAGCCCCAGACCAGGACAGGACTACCTTGGGCCGGTGGCCATGCCTGGTGCCCACATGCTGTCCCCAAGTTGTTTTTCCAGAGCCAGATGGACTCATGCAGTTTGTTTATTAACTGTCAAAAGCTCCAGGAAATGTCTGGGTATCAGTAATTCCCGCGCCCGCTCTCTCCAGCTGTGTTGGAGATGCTTCTCACTCCGGCTCCGTGATTATCCACTAACGCTGCGCCGCGGGGGAGCTCCGCTCGCCACGGGGCTCCCGGGCTTGTGACTGCCGCGGGGCCGTGTGGGGCCACGGGGGGCTGTGGCTGGATTTGGGGTCCCCTGGAAGGGGCTGGAGCCTGGATCCCGCGGGGGTGAGGGCCAGGAGAGCAGGGGACCAGCAGAACCCCCGGGTTGAGCATCCCTGAGCATGTCCTCTGAGCTCCCACGGGTGCTGCAGGACACCCCAGGACACCAATGGGGCAGGTCTGAACCACACAAGAGGTTTTTTTTCAGAGATGCTCCCGGGGTGGCAGGAGCAGAGCTCCAACACCCCCCAGCTGGGCTGTGGGCTGAGCAGGGAGCCCAAGGGTGCAGAGAGGTTTTAGGGGTGCAGAGAGGCACACATCAGGGTTTAGCAGGGTCTGAGGGGCACAGAAGGATCTGGTGGTGCCCAGTGGGGTTCACCAAGGTGCAGTGGGGTCAGAAGGAGGGTGGGGAGGCTCAGCAGGGAGCAGTGGGGAGCTGCGGGGAACAGGATTTGTTCTCTGTCACAGGAGCTCCTGCACTGCTCCGGCGATGGCAGGAAGGAGAGGAGGAGTGTGGCTGGGGTGTGCCGGGACTGCTGCAGCCCCTTCCTGCTCCCTGCCTGCCTCTCTCTCCCTGTGCACCCAGTGTTTCCAGGGCACAGGATGCAGAATCCAATGCAAAAGGCAGCGGCATGATCTCCACGTCAAACTCAATTCTCCCTAGTGCCAGCTCAGCCCTGGAGCCTCATGGAAAAAGTCCAGAGGTCTTAATCCTCTCCAGCTCACCGAGGCCATCCCGTGCACGCTGCCCGGGGCTCCAGGCTCAGCCGCTGTGCCCCAGAGCAGGACGGTGACAGGGAGCTTGGGATGGGCTCTCCCTGGGATGGGTTCACGGGGTGTGAGAAGGAAAAGCTGCAAACGCAATCGTGCCCCCCCAGGCACAGCTGCTCCTGTCCCCCCTGCCTGCACCGACCACCCGAAAGAGGCTTCCCAAGCACGGGGCACCTTCCCGAGGTTTCATGGGGCCACAATTCCCATCCCGGGGTGTGGAGAGGAAGCTCATCCTCTGCATTTCTCCTTTTCCCCTGGGATGAAGAGAAAATTCCTGGGGTTTAGAGCCCCAGAGCCAGGACTCATGGGCCTTCCCCTTGCTGGGTGAGGCGCAGATCCCTGAGGATGTGCGAGGCTCCAGGGGAACCTCAGGGTGCGGGGAGGAAGTGCGGGCAGGGAGCTGGCACGTTCCCTCGGTGGAGGGAGGACTCCAACTCATAAATAATGAAGTAGGAAGAGTGAAACATTGATCTGTGCTGCTAATGAGGGTGTCAGGGAGCGTGGCCCCGAAACGGGGCGACACTGAGGGCCAGCCCCCTCCTGCAAAGGGAAACAGGTCTGTCCCCTGCCTGTCCTGTCCCTGTGGGCACAGCCCTGGGCATGGGGACATCTCAGCCCATGTTCCTCAGGGCCATGTCCTGAGGGGGGTCAAGTCTTGCCCCTCAGCTTTGTGTTTGCCTCTCCAGGCTTTAAGGTCATGTCAGGATTTGGGGTTTGAGGGGAGGAGATCACAGCACCTCCCTGTGATCCTTGTCCCTGTCCTGGGCTGCTGCAAGGGGGGAGATTTGGTGGACACCCACCCTTTGGTGGTGCTGCATGGGCTGTGAAGAGCCAGGGCAGAGCTGGGGTGGACCAATGGTTCCCCCCAGTGTTTTTAGAGGGTTCACTCTCCAGAATGGGATGAGTCTGAGCCTGGCCAGCTCCACTGGAGTGTCCCTGTACCCCACACACAGCTCTGGGGAACACCAGCCGGGAGGCACATGGAGGGGGACAAGCAAGGCCAGGACCCCCGATATGGCTGCTGATGGCATAGGATGAAAGAGGAGGAGGGAAGAGCTCCTATCATCAGGATGGGCTTCCCCACAGCATCCGGCACGAGCCCAGTGCGCTGAGGGACCTCGTCCTGGATTCAGGTGATGCTGAGAGCTGACCTGGGGGGCTGAGACCACAGCCCACAGCCCCAAGGCTGCTCCCGGGTGGGTGCTTCGGGGGGCACACGGGGGGTCCCTGCTCCGGTGCCGCTGGTCCCCCTCCCCGGCAGCGTGAGGGGAGCCCAGGGCAGGAGGAGGAGGCTCCTCCTGTGCTTTATCATCACCCCAGCTACTCCAGCTCGCAGCCCCTCGTTTGCATTCGCCGCGGCTGCCCCGAGCCCTCCCTTCTGCCGGGCTCAGATAAGGCGGCACCGCGGCGCGTCGGGGCCTGGTGCTGCTGCCGGAGCCATCAGCATGCGGCCAGCATCGCACCCCTGCCTGGCCCCACGGACCCCCAGCCGGCCCCGCTGACCTCCAGGCTGTCCCCACTGACCTCCAGGCTGTCCCCATGAACCCCTGGTTGTCCCCATCCACCCCAGGCTGTGAGGTCTGGGCAGCCCCCAAACCCTCCCTGGCGAGATCTCTCCGTCCCCTTCGGATCAGCGAGAGGACAGGGCAAGCCCTGGATGCAAAAGCATCCCTGGACACTGAAGGGGCTTCCCAAAGTGCAGAGGGGACCCAGCCCCTGTGTGAGAAGCAGTGCCCAGGTGCTGGTCCCCAGCCTGGCCAGGGCCACCAGGCCCAGAGCAGCACCGAGCCTGGCTCAGCCCGTGGAGGGAGCAGCAAGGCAGCAGGAATTTACTGGTGAAACAGTCCCCTAAAAGCTTCTGAGAGTGTCAGGACCCCATCCCAGAGCCATCCCAGCCCCACCACGCGCAGATCTGCCTGTGCTGGGCTGCAAAGGGACTCCAAAGAGCAACAGAGATGTACCACAGAGCCAGCTTCCTCTAATCAAATCCATTAAATCATCCCAACCTGCTTGCAGGGAATAATCCAGGCAGGAATAACAAACCAGCTGCGAGTCTGTTTGGCTTTTGCTGGTTGAAGGGGATGCAGAATGCAGGGATTTGGAACCCAACGGATGAAGGGAGGGAGCTGGGATGAAGGTCCCTGAGGACGGTTGGGTGCAGAAAACACAACCATGCTCCGGGAAGAGACAGAGTCAGAACCAGGCACAGGCTGGAGCTGGCCCTGCTGGAGGGGATCCAGCCCCCTCCGGGCTGCAACATGCCTCCATTTAACAAATAAAACGCCTCATGGCTGACAACAGACACCTGCTCATGGAAAGAGCTCATCACAGGAATTTAATGCCGGTGATTAAAACCACCCTAACCGCGCTGGGAGCTGGGTGGCAGCTCCGCGCACACCCAGCCACGCTCGGCGTGGGACACGAGCAGGACATCCCTGGGCTGGTGACGAGGATGGGGACCCCGAGCAGAGCAGGGACACAGGCTCCACGCTGGAGCTGCTCGGGAACAGCCGCCGTGGCTGCCGAATTGATTAGGCAGCACCCGAATAGCCAGCACTGTTTCATTCCCAGCTGGATGGGGCCGGGCAGGCGCAGGGATAAAGGCTTTATTGTGCGCTGGATCCACCAGCGCAGGAACAACCTCCATGGCAGGGCACAGCACGGAGCCGCCGGGACCTGCGTTCCCAAGGGATTCGGCCATCCGTGCTCTCCCTGCTTTTCCACTGGAGCCTCCTCGCCATGGCAGCTCCCAGCCCGGCAAGCACAGCCCTGCTTTGCAGAGCCCAAATGAGCTCTGCCCACGTGGGACCAGCCCACGGAGCTGCACGGAGCTGCACGTGCTCCCGAGGGCAACCTGGACCTCCAAAACCCGGCGGAATCCCCTTAGTGACGGTGCTGCCAGCCCTTTCTGAGCTGGAAGGAGGCGGGAGCAGCTACAGGTGGACGAACACCCTCCTTGCACGGGGGAAAGGTGGCACTGGGCAGGGCCCGCAGGTCACTCACCACTTTGAAGTCTTCGGGGGTGCACTGCTCCCCACGGAAGAAGCAGGACAGCAGCATCTCCCGGATGTCGTGGCCAGCCCGGTCATAGAACTCCAGCATGTTGAAAGGTTTGGGCTTGAAGTTTCGGAAGTTCGCCTTGTCCTGCAGGATCTCCAGCTGCTTCTCGTCGGCCGTCTGCGTGTCTGGGATCTCATATCTTGGGGGAAAGAGCAGGGAGAGGCTCAGGCCTGGCTGCTCCCACTGGCAGAGGCCATTTGGGCTTCCCAAATGGATCCATGTCTGCCCTGACCCCAGAATGGGCTCAGCACAGTCCCACTTTGCACGTGGCATTTCCAGAGCATCCAACAGCACAAAGTGGCCCAGAGGCACACGAGAGAGGGTAAGAGGATGGATGAGGAGAAGCTGGGCAGTGGCCACATTCCAAACCCATCCCACTTGCCTCACTGCTGGTCCAGCAGCACCAGCCCTGGTTGAGGCCACCCAGCCACCTGCCCTGTGCCTTTGGTGGTGTCATGGTGAGGTGGTGGCCTTGCTGGGCCAGGGACCGAATGCGCTGGGTCTCAGCTCTGCTGTCATGGCTGCAAACCCTCCCAGAGGCAGGAGTGGGGACAGAGGTGAGGCCCCTTGGTGTTGGCACGGGCAGGGAGTGCACAGCAGCTTGGCAGCACCAAAGAGATGCCACAGCCATGGGCGAGGGGCTTCCACAGCCCGAGGAATGGCACCATCCTGGGGTGTGGGTCGTGCTCAGTGCCTTCACCTGCTGGCACCCCCAGCCTCACTGCGTGGGATGGCACCCAGGACACGGTGCTGGAGCCAGGTGTGCTGCATCAGCCCCACAAGAACCCAGCATGGCCCTGGCCTTGCTGCACGTGCTGCACACCAGGCACGGGAGCTGTGTGTGCTGGAGCCATCTGGGGCAGCCCAATGTGAGAGCCACACACCCAGGAACATCAGCAGGACCTGGTGGCTCTTGGCTGCATCCGGCAGCAGAGCTGGACTAACTGAGATGTCACCTGGTGCCACCTCAAGGCACTGGCACCCACCTGTTATTGAGCAAGGCCAGGAGCTCTCCGGCGTGGTACAGGTCGTTCTTGGTCACTCGGCTGAACCGAAACTCGTTGAGGTTGCAGAAGGTGACGGCGGGGAAGGTGAGCCTGGTGGCTGCCACCTCGTCCAGCTTGGTGACATGGGGGTACAGGAAATAGTACTGGATGCGGTTGGTGCAGACGAGGGCGAGCAGCGCCAGCGAGCCCAGGAAGCAAAGTGCCCAGACCACGCGCTTCAGCGACAGCCGCTCGTACGAGAAGATGTGCGAGAGCCCGTGCAGGGTGGAGCTGCTGGCGAAGGCCTGGATGCTCACCGGTTGCCCACTGTCCACCTCCTCCTCATCCACTTTCAGGTCCATCATGGTCAGTGCCAGCACCCCGGGGCGGCCACTCTGCTGAGAAGGGAGCCCGTGGGTGCTCGGTGCCACGGCGGCCTCGTGGGTGCTGGGGGGTGCCCAGCCCATGGCAGCCCCGGGCAGGGACGCGCCCGGCAGCCCCCGCGAGGGGCAGATGCTTTGCTGTGCCCTNCCTGCCCCCGCTCCCCCTCCACCTCCCACAAATGGCACCGTCGCATCGACAAACAGACGAAGGAATCAAGGATGCAAACCTGGAATCAGGGCCGGCGGCCGTGGCTGGAGCTGGGTTCGCGTTGCTGCCGCTGCGCCGTGGGAGCCGGGGCTGGGATGAGCCTCTGGCCGCCGGCTGGGAACACGGGAGCGGGAGACGTGCAGGCACCGAGGGTGCTGAGGCACCGAGCCCGGCAGCGGCGGGGGAACCGGAAAAGAAGGGGGGGGGATAAAAATAGCCTCGTTGGGACCTTGGGGCAAGCGGGGGNNGTTGGTACCTTGGTGCAAGCGTGGGAGCGGGGATGCGCCGGGGCCTCGCTCAGCGCCGCGCGGGGGGACCGCAGGCGACCATCGCTGGAGAGGAGGCAGCTGCCGTGTGCGAGGAGATAAGAGGAGGAGAAGGAAGGCGAGCAGGAGGCTGCTTCCCTGCCAAACACATGGATACCTCCCCCTGTGGCTATCTGGGAGCTGGTGATTTCTTCAGATGCATAATCCGCATGAAGTCATTGTCTGAGCGCTGGGGGGGCCGGAGGCCGCGGAGGGGTGAGGGGTGCCGCAGGCCGGTGGGCAGCGAGGAGGAGGAGGAGGAGGAGAAGGAGGAGGAGGGAGAGGCGCAGGAGCGGCGCTCCAGCGATTGCAGGCGCTGGCAGGGGCTGTTGGTGCTGCTGCCGTGTGCATGTGGGTAATGTGTGTGTGCGTGTGCGTGTGCCGCTCCCATCCCCCAGCGCCTTCCAGGGATGCTCCGGCTCCTTGCTCTGCCGGAGCCCCCCGGTCCCCCCACACAGCCCTGGACCCGTCTCTCCTCGGCCACGGCCTCCCCCGCCCTTCAGGCTTCACCCGTGGTGGCCCCAGCGCCGGGGCGGGGTCTGGGACGCTCTGGGGTTGGTCCTTTTGGGGGGCACCGGTGGCCTTCCAGCCCCTTCCCGGCCACGGGGCACACGCATCCTCGAGTGTGCACCCTGGGCTCACCCCGTGCAGCCCTGCTCTGCTGCCTGTGGCTGGTCACGATGGCAGGGACTGACCCTTCTGGAGGCGCTGGGCCCTTGCCCTGCTCAGGGCACGCTGTCCCTTTCCCAGTATCCTCCTTCTGCCGTTGTCCCCGGGTTGCTCCCGCGGCAGGAGTCACCGGGTGCAGGGTGCTCTGCTCCTGCCCGGGGCAGAGCGGGGGGGCTGCACAGCACTGCCCAGCTCTCCCCAGTGCCAGCACATCTCCCGCTGCCTCCAGCTGCACCCGTGACTGCCCCGGGGAGAGGGGTGCCCTCGTCACCCGAGCCGAGCCCCCGCGGCAGCGGCTCTGGGCGCGGAGGCTGCAGCAGGCGCCCGCCCACTGCTCCCAGTAAGGTGGCTGCAGTCAGATGGAAAAGGATGTTTCAATGTCCTTTACAAGTGTGATGTTGGAAAGGGACAGCCAAACCCCGGGGATGCCACCTCAAGCTGTGTCCCTGCCCAGAGGTGCCTTCCCAGCCCCGTGTCCCCACCTGAACCGCGGCAAACGGGAGCGTGGGCATTTGGGGATACAGCAGGGTGAGACACACGTACTCTGTCCCCAAATCCCACGGCTTGGACACACAAGGTTTGGTCCTTTTCTGGAGCATCCTCTCCCCTGCCCGAGCAGGAACCCTGAGTTCTACAGCGGGACCTGCTCGGGAGCAGCTGGGAGCAAGAGAGGTGGGGGACAGAGACACCCCCTGAGCCGGTGCCCTCCTTGCTGGGCTCAGGGACAACCCTGCCGGTGTTTGGGGACGTGGCTGCGAGAGCAGCATTAGCATTCCCAGTTGGCACCAGCTCTGCCTCTCCCTTCCCGCTCCTCGCCGGGCCGACAGCTGCCTGCCGAGAGCTGTCCCTCCATTAGCGCTCCTGATGGGAGCCCGGAGAAGGATGTGCTGCTGGGGTAAGGGATAAGGACGTTTAGAAAGTGATCGTTCCCCTCCTCCTCCCGTTCTTCCAGATGAGAAGTCACTCTCCGCGGTGGTTTTATTGACGGTAAATCCCCCGGCAGCGCGGGCCGGGCAGGGAGGGAGGAGGTCTCGGGCTGGAGCAGGTGAGCCCCTGGATGTTCTTGGGAGTCCTTGATTTCCAGTGCACAAGAAACCCCAGGGAAGAGGCTCTGCTGCGTCCACTGGATTGAGAACGTTTCCTGGGGGTCTCGTGGAGCTGTTGGGACCCCCAGACACCCCAGGACCCTTTCCTACAGGAGCCAGGGAGGAGGAGAGCAGCCAGAGGAAACTTCCTTACCGCTGGCCCTCGGCCAGGGAGAATGCAGCTGCATCCTTGGAATCGAGTGGAGCGTGGGGACTGGGAGCGTTTCCGCGTTATTTTTTGGGGAAGCCACGTGAGGGTTGTGTTAATTCCTGCTGGGAGAGACAGCGGAACCAGGCGAGGGCTGTGGGATGGGTGAGGAGGTAACAGCCCCAGGTGACAAGGAAGCCTTAAAGGGGTGGGTTAGTGAGGGGTGGTGGGATGTGAGCGGCTGTGGCGGAGTACTCCTGTTACAAATGGGTGCTCAGAGCACCGATTCAGTAGCCGGGGTTCCCCTCAGCGTGCCCTCAGATCTAATTAGCATGAAAAAAGTAATTAAGGGAAGGTGCTGCAGAGCTGAGGCTCCCAGCGCAGGCTCTGGCAGACAGGCAGGCACTCGACTCGTCTTGGGAACACCTCGGGAGCTTGGGCCAAGGGATAACTCAAGGCCCGGGGCTCTTTTCTCACCTTCCCAGCAGTGCCTGTCCCTTCTCCACCATACACACCCCAGTTACAGAAACCAGCTCCCGTCCTGCTTCTTGGAAGAGCATCTCCAGGGCAAGGATGCATAAGTGACGCTTTTCCAGGCTTTTTTGGGGTTGTGCACTGCTATCTCTCCCTCCATGGAGGAAGCCCTGGCTTGCAAATTCCTTCTGTATCTGCACCCGCTGCTGTCCAGGAGGCAAATTAATAATGGTCAATTAGTTCTGTGGGTGCTGGAGGTGCTCGGCACCGCTGTGCTCCTTCCTGGAGTGGGAGGCTCTGGGGCAGCCTGGCCCTGCAGTCCCAGACTCTATTTGTGTATTTAAGAGATTTAATTCAGAAGTCACCATTGGCGTGTGGCAGAGCTGCTGGGGCTGCAGAGGCAGCGCTCAGGTGTTCACCCCAGGATGAAAATTCCAAAGGAGAGGGGGGAAAAATTCCATCTCCCCTCAAACTTGGACTGAGTGACGTGTAAAATATCTTCACAGCCGATCCCTGCTAATGGGTTGCAAATTGCTTCCATCAGCTCCAGCATTACAGATTGCCGTCTGAAATTGCTTCCAGGAGCCCATTTTGGGGCCAAATACTTCTTAGCTTGGGGAAATAACAATCAGCACTATTAGTTACAGTAAACTCTATTCAAATGAGGCACCGTGGGGCCTTATTAGGGCTTCTTACATGTGCCTTTTTCGCTGGTGGGGCAGCTTCAGCACCGGGGACTCTTCCATCTGCACAGAAACCTTTAAGTTGGAAAAGACTTCCAAGATTATCCTCCAACTGCAGGCCCAGCACTGCCAAGGCCATCGCTAAGCCATGTCCTCAAGCACCACATCTACCTGTCTTTTAAATCCCTCCAGGAACAGTGCCTCCACCACTCTCCGGGACAGCCTGTGCCAGGGCTTGACAACATTTTCCATGGAGAATTTTTCCTGTTTTCCAGCTCCAGGTGTTTGGTACCTGGAGAACAACTGGTCTTGCCATTAAAGACTGGGGTAAAGAAGGCTCCTGCCAGTTCCCTGCTGGCCATTCCCATTGCCTTGTGCTGCTCCTCGAGGCATCGCCTCGCTCCAGCTCTGAACCAAGAGCAGCTCCCTTGCCTCCACAGAGATCCTGGTAGAGGTCCAGGGTTTCCTAATTCATGAGCACATCGTTAATTATCTGCTGGAAGCCAAAGCTTCAGCATCTTGGTGAGACTAACGAGGCTATTAACAGAGCTGCTTCTTGCCATGCTGGCTTGGGCTGGCCCGGAGCGCGGCGCCGTCCCGGGCGGGTGAGCAAAGGCAGAGACAAGCTTTGTATCACATCCTCTGGCAACTTTTTGCCTTCTAAACCACATCTGACCATTGCTGAGATCTTTCCAAAGGAAACCACCGCATCTAAACCCCGTGAAGAGAGAACCCAGCAGCACAGGCAGCTCGATGAATCCGTGGGATTTCTAAACCAAGCGCATCCCCAGCATCTGGGGAAGGGTCACAGCCAGCCTGGGTGGAGGGTTGAGCTGCGATGCCCGGAGCTGCTGCTGGCAGGAGTTGCCCACGGGGTTATCCTGAGTGAAAACACTGCTGTTTAAACCCAGCAGTGGCTGCTCCAAGCTGCTGGGTCGCCGGGCCCCGTGAGCGGTGTCTCCGTGTGATTTATGCCGTGTTGTGCCGTGCTCTCGCTTGCACCCGCTTGGCTCTCCCGGCGTGAGGAGCAGCCAGTCCATTAAACACTGAGTCATCCTCAGCAGCATTTAATTTTGTGAGGGGCAGCAGTTTGGATAATTAAAGGCCTCCATCGCCAATGCCAGCGGCTGTGGAGAGCAGGGCTGATGGGGAAGGCGAGGACACCCGGCAGCATCGCTTAACCCGCCACAGAGGAGGTTCAGCTCTCCCTCTCTCCCCTCTCCCCCCACATTTTGGAGTGGGTTTTAACCTTTTCCTGCCTCAGACAAGGGCTTCCTTATTCAGGTGAGTGTGATGATGCTTTGTGCTATTTCTGCCTGGATTTACCACATCCTGATGGGATCTCCCATGGGCAGATCTGCTATCTGGAGGCCTTGGCTTATTAAAAGGACAAGCTGTTCGGGGAGCTGGTAATAAAGCCATGAAAGCTTTTACGAACCAGAGTTGAAGGCACTAATATCGCTGTGCTCTGCGTGGGTGAGAAATTAGACAAGAGTTCCTCCGTGCTGATGGGGTTTTTTTCTCCCCCCTATTCATTTTTCTCAACAATTATCTTTTATTTTGATATCTTTCTATTTAAACCTTCAGAACTGCACTCGGGATGAAAAGGAGGTTGAACTGCTTAACAACCATGCACCTTGCGGTGCAGGGGACCTGGAGGCACGGAGCCATAGGGAAGGTGGCTCAGGCTCTCCTGGGGTTTTGGCAGCAGGAACCATCCCCAAGAGCCAGGCAGCAAACTCCCTGGGGATGGTATCCCGTGGGAGGGCAGGAACACCTCCTCACCAGCAGCCTTGGGAAGAGCCATAACGCTGTGACTGTGTTGCACCAACACCGCACGCCTGGGGCTGGATAGCTGGGAATTCCTCCTCCTGCTGCTCCTCACCCTTGCATCTGGGTGCCCCTCACCTGCTTCAGGGCTGAGTGTATTTCTTGTAGCCCCTTCAGGATTGTTTCTACTCTTTTTCCATCCTGGAATCTCGTGATCAATCAGCCATGTCTTTCCGGAATTGTGGACAGCACCTCGAAAACCGAAGGCGGATGGAAACCCTGTGGAAAATCACCAAGATGGGTGTGTGGCTTCATTAGCTCGAGCAATTAGCATGAGGCAATGCAAAACCACTGGCTCCTGCTCAGCCACTGGCCTGAAACACTTCCCCTGTGCACAGATTCCACTTTGGCTGGCTCCTGCTGTCCCCACTTGTTTCACCCAGTGTCTGGAGAAAGCATCTCCTGGGATACACAGAGCCCTGGGGCTGCTGCCCTGGACTGAAGGGGCTGAAGATGCTCAGGCTGGATGGGACATGAAAGTGTGAGGCAGAGACTAAACAAACTCATTCCACAGGATGCTGGGTCCAGCAGGGATCTGTGTGGTTGCCAGCGGTCCTGCAGTGCTGCCCAAGGCCATCCCTCCTGGCTCCTTGCTCTCTTCCCACTCTGATATCCTTATCAGGAGCTGGTTTGGAGCTACCTGAGCAGAAACACCCCTGTTGGGTCACTCTGGTGCTCCCAGAGACGTGCCCAAAAAAGCACCTTGCTGCAGCCCCAGGCCACGAGCAGGTGATGGCACTGTGTGTGTGCACAGGTGAGATTCTGGGGTGTGCCGTGTGTGGCACAGCACAACAGGAATCCCCAGCCCTTCCCTGGGCACGGATCCAGCCTGTCCCCTGTGTGCTGCCCTGCTCGTCCCACACCATTTCTCCACCCGCACTGCCCTGGCTTTGCTGGCGGCTGTTTGTCCTCGTGTCCTTGTCACTGCCACAGAGCCTGTCTGGATCACTTTTTCTTTCATTCCCTCTGACACTGGTTGTGGTCACAACAAAACTCATCTCATTACGGGAATGCTGAGGGTAGCTGGAAGGGGAAATGGATCCCTCCATGTGGGAAGTGCCAGGTTGGCTGCGGAGCCGGGTTGGAGGAGGCAGCTCGCGTGTCTAGGGTGTGCAAAAGCCTCTCCAGCAGCTCAGGGGTGCGGGAGCCAAAGGGTTAACGCTGCCGGCATCCTCAAACGGCACCGATGGGAGCAGGAGGCTCTCCATCTCCGAAAGCTGGCAAACAAATTAAAGCAATGTTGCAACTAATGCGTTTCTTTGCAGCAGAGAGGAGGGGAAGAGCAGCTCAAAGGCTGCGGAGACAAAGGCGGTGCAGATGGGTGCTGGGGGACCCGCGAGCGCCACGTGCGCTGCTCCAGCTAAGCTCGGATTTGCTGCTACGGCTCCGTGACAGCGGCTGGAATAACCTGGGGAGGATTTATGGGAGCCACAGCAGGGCCAAAGGGGGAGCCTGCCTGGAAAGGGCTGTAGCTGGGAATTACTCTGGTGTTGTTGCTTCTCGGTGCTCGTGTCCCATTTCCGCAGGAGGGATTGCGCGGCGCGGGGAGGGAATGTGGCACTGGATGCTCCAGGCACAGAGAGCAGCGCATCTCTTTCCCAGCAGCAGCCTGATACACGGCAGTCCAGCATCTCCCACTTGGCTTCCTGGGCTCTTATTTGTGTTGAAGAGAAATTAAACAGAGAGATGCAAATCCCCTTAAACGATATAATGAAGCCTGATGGCCCCGGTGGAACCCGGTCTGTGGCTGGTGGGTGCCCACGGGGAGCAGGCTGGTTTGGTGTGTGGTGAAAGGGCTGGGGGAGCTGGGCCCACAGCCATTGTCCAGGGGCTGCTGCTGCCCCCCATAGCCTTGTCCTTGTCCCCTGTTGGCAGAAATGACACATTTCTCTCGAAGGAGTGGCTTTGTCCCCTCCCGCGGCAGCCAGGCCCATGCAAGGAGCAGATGGAGCCCATCTTGAACGTGCAGTCTCAGCAAAAGAAAA
Source organism: Erpornis zantholeuca (assembly GCA_013400515.1). Taxonomy (NCBI): domain Eukaryota; kingdom Metazoa; phylum Chordata; class Aves; order Passeriformes; family Timaliidae; genus Erpornis; species Erpornis zantholeuca. The sequence continues at coordinate 181,383 of VZTN01019489.1, read as the reverse complement.
GCCAATAATCAAGTTAATTACAGATGTTATGTGATCACTGGGGATTCCCAGGGGATGCTGGTGATGGAGCAGCCCTTTGCTCACCATCTGCAGCCGGTGGGGCCGGGGCACCCAGCCGGAGGCTGAGCTGCCCTCCCTGGGGATGGCTCGGGCACAAACCCCCTCGATGGACTGACTTGGAGCTCTGTGGCTATGGGGATTGTACCCATCCCTTCCCCTGGGTTCCTCCTGATGGGGATCACACCCATCCCTTCGCCCTGGGTTTTTCCTGATGGGGATCATACCCATCCCTTCCCCTGGGTTTCTCCTGGCTCTGTCTCCCGGGGCAGATTCACAGGGTGGCTGGAAGTGCCGAGCAGTGTCTGCTCTCCCCAGGAGCTGTGTCTCTGACTGTGTGAAACGTGACTGTCCCGAGGGCAGAGCATCGTCTGCCTTTGTCTCACTGCTGAGAAAGACTAGGAGAGAAAGTGTGGCAGCTCCTAAACTCCTCGGCTTAACAGTGAATTTTAACTCGGCTTGAAAGACCACAGACCCCTTACCTGGAGCCTCTGGGGCAGCTCTGCCAGGTCCCCCAGCCATGCCATGTCTGATCAGTGACACAAGGGACTTCCCAGAGGAAATGCCTGCCCGGAGGCAGCACTCAGCTCTGGCAGCCGGAGGAGGTGGATGTGCTGGTTTGCCCTCTTGGTGCTTCTGCTCTGCTCCCCATCAGCTGAGCTAATAAAGTTTGGACCTGCTAAATCCACAAATGGTTTCAAAGTCGATTGCCCCGGGCTGGCTCGCAGCTCCCACCCACCCCTCCCCTCGCCTCTCTGCCGGGGAGATAAGGATGGCAGTGGCTTTAATTCCTCACTTATGCATCGACTGCCAATTCTCCTGTCCGCTCACCCTTGATAAATATTGCACAAAGATTTGGCGGCCAGTGTGCCAGAGATAAAGGTCCATTCCCACCAGATCTCCTTCCTCTGTGCCTTTTGTCTCGTTATGTGTCCAATTTGTTAAACAACCCACCTGCTGCATGAGGCTCTTCCCGGCTCCGCTCCTGCCTCGGATTATTGCTAAACCTCTGCGTGAGCCTCCAGCCTGGGCTGGGAGCTGAGGACTGGGGAAAGGCGCTGTCATTTCCAGGCCTTGAGCTGTCATTGATCGGGGATCGATAGCAGAGCTGCCTTGGCACAGAGCTCTCCAGGCCTGGCAGGATCCTCGTCGCTGGCGTCGCGTGGGGGCCGAGGTGCTGCGGTGCCATCTGTGAGCCCATCCCTGGGAGCAGAGCCCAAACTGGGATTTGGGGATGCTCCTGTGGCAGCAAAGCGACAAAAGAGAGCGTGCCAGGGGTTCTGGCTGGGTTTAGCCTTGCTAAAAAGCCCCTTTGCACCCGGGTGGCCAGGCTGGGTGAGCACCCAGGGTGCCAGGAGCGGGGCTGGCACTGGGGCAGTGTCACCACAGGCTCTGCTGTGTCTTGCCCACCCACGACATCTGGGTTTGCTGGAACTGGCTCCCCCAGCTCAGGAATTCTCCAGGGGCTGAAAGCTGCTGCTGGGGGTGCACAAACATCTTGCAGAGATGCAGCACGGACGGAGCTGCTCAGGGGATGGGGTCATGGCATGGGGAAGGTGCCTGGCGCTGCTGGTCTCTGCAGGACCCTGCAGACAACAGCCCTGATGCTGCAGCTCCTGCCCAAGCCTCAGATTTCAGGGCTGCTGGAGGCAAGGGGACAGGCAGAGGCCATCGATTAGGATGGAGAGGGAGAAATAGGAGGGAAGGTCTCAGGAAACCTAATCACTGAGTATAGATCTGGTTGGTGGCGTGTTAGAGCTGATATCCCCCTTTGCATCCTCATGCTGAGGGTTGTGTCTCTTATGAGGAGATCAAATTAAAGAAGAGACGAGTGTTGCTCAGCTCTGGATGTCTTTGAGATTGATGTGGCACGTAAGTCTGTTATTCCTGCTGGAAGAGCAGCTGTCCCAGGCAGCTTCAGGTGCTGTTTAGCTTCCAGGTCTCTGGACTCCGCAGTTTGGCAGTGGCTCTGACAACACGGTTTGATCACTATCGTTTCTAAATCCATGAGAAATGTCATCTGAAGTGCAACAAATAACAGTCTGATTATCTGCTGGATCCTAATGCTACTCCCTGGAGATAACAAGCTGCAATTTTCCCTGTGGGCCATACAATAATCGCCCCAATTACTCCCAAGCAGTGGTTATTAAACTCATGGCACCACTTTCGTTTACAAAGCAAAAATCATTAAGCAGGTGTGTGTGTGTGTTTTCACTGTTTGGCTGGGAGTGACCAAGGCTGTTGTTGCTTTGTTCTGGGAAAAGAATCTTGGCGGCTGTGGAAAACCTCCATGGCTTTCCCGCTCTGTGTGGCACAGTTCTGTCAAGAACGGTGCAGAGGAGTCTCCGGATGATCGACCAAATAAAATGCAGTTGGTGTCTGTTAATGCTGGGGTTGGCATCCCGAAGGATGTAACCTCTATCCAAGTATAACATGGAGGGATTTAGGGAGATAGCGTGGTTAGCGGAGCTGGGATGTGATGGGCATGTCAAACACAGCCCAGGCCCTGGCAGGAGGGGATTGGTGCTGGGGTTTGGTTGGATTGCAGGTGGGGATCACAAGGTGTACGCAGGACATTGGTGTCCCGCACCAGCACAGGCTGTGGGGTGCTGCCCCTCTGCTCCATCAGCCTCCAGGCAGAGGGCACAATGTCCCCTTACCTTTGTCCCAACAAGACCCAGGCTGTCACTGAGGTTTGATGGTACTGCCGTGTCTCTGCACACACTCACACACCCACGATGGCTCCCACACGAGTGTGTCCCACACCCACCATGCTCCAGCTCGCTCGGACACGAAGCTTCCAGCTGCTCTGGGAGGAGAACAGAGAAAGCAGAGGGAGGGATGACCAGGATGAGGGAGGCAGTGCTGGTGAATTATGCATGACTCCGGGAGGGGAGCGTTATCTGTGCGGACAAAGGCCTGTGCCAGCAGCCCGGCTCCACTCTACCTGTGCCTTCCTTCGCCCGCGCTTTATCTCCTCTCCCAGCTTGTAATTCAGCCCAAATATCAGAGGAAGCTGGAAGATTAATTTTCTCTGTTTGCATGGCAAAGGAGAGGGGACACGCTCTCACTCCCGACTCCCAGCTGTTTAATCCTCCGCCAAGGCCCGCCGAAGGAAAAGGCAAAAAATTTATCAGTGTTGGCAAGTCGTTGGTGTGGGGAGGGGCATTGGAGCCCAGGGCCCCCCGCGAGCAGGTCATGGGCACTCACAGCAGGCTTCACGTGTGGGCAAGGTTTGGGGGGCACCAGGAAAATGCAAATCCTTCCCCCCTTCCCCAGCATTCGGGTCCAGAGGAGGGTGTGGGCTTGGGAGAGCCGGAGCCATTCTCGCGTGTCCCTCCGGCGTGGGAGCCTTGGCGGCCATGAGTCGCTCAAATATTTAAGAGATGACAACTGTATTAATACAAAAACTAGATAAAGATCCCTTGAGTTTAAAGCCAGAACCATCAGCTCAGCTCTTATTTTCCAGCCCTCTCCCTTAGCTTACTCCGTGGCTTAAATGAAATCATAAATATCGGCCCACAAAGGTCCTTTGTCACCGCACGCAGCTCCCGGCGACAAGAGGTCATTCATTAAAAGCCAGATGAAGGCAATAGAGACTCCCTTTGTTTTTTAAGGAGTTCAGGATAAGGCCGTGGCTTCTCTGCTGACATTAATGCACCGTTTCCCTACGAGGAGCAGAGAGGACGGACGGCTGCTTTGGCTCATCCCATCCGAGCGCTCTGGACCCCGACGTTGATCAGCGCTGGAAGAAACATCCCTGCTTCACTCAGGTGGGACATCACAGATAAACCTGGTTTGTTGTTGGATTGATGGCAAAACCAGGGCCCCTGCAGCCCCCTCCTCACAGACCCCACAGGCTCCTTTATCCCCCTCCTTGCAAACCCCATGGACTCACCACCCCCCTCCCCACAGGCTCTTTCCCCTCCTCCTAGCCCCCGTGGACGATGCTCTGGCCACATTTTGTCCTGCTGAGGGACGGCCGAGGTCCTGCAGCTCCCACCCAGCTCATGAGCCTGATGCCATCTGCCGGCCTTTGGCTTGGGCCAGCCGGGAGAAATGGGAAATTAATTCCCTGAAATGTCCATCTTCCTCTGGCTAAACCCCGGCTGCCCTCCCTGCTCAGCCTGACGGATTTTTCCTCACACTACTGAATAACTCCTTTTTAACACCCCTGCTGTATTAATGCATCTAGATAAAAGCACCTGAAATCCTTTTTTCCCCTCCTTTTTTTTTTTTTTTTCTGGAGAAAGGTTACTGTCTTAAAAGTTTCTAATTCCACTTGCTTTCCCCCCCTGCTTTTTTTTTTTTCTTTTTTTAATGACTGTTTATGAAGACCATCATATCCTAACTGGTTTTGGATTAAAAGGAACTTAATAAAGGTTTTCCCCCGAGCACAAAGCCACACAAATAGGTTTGCAATTGCAGAGTTAATTACGGGAGCTGGGCAGAGCGATTGGTGTTTGCAAAGCCTCACCAGAGGATGAGGCTGGCAGGGAGAGGTTTGGCTTTGCTTTCACCTCACACCGTGAGGCACCAGGGCAGGTTTCCTTCCATCCTGCCCCAAAAGATCGAGGTGTGGATCACCAGGGATCCCACTGGCATCGGTGCCAGTCCAGGTCACATCCTGGGGTCACACTCTGGGGTCACCCAGAGCCGCCCAGTGCAGGGTCTGCTGTGGCTGGAGGAGGAGAAGGGGCTGAAGACCAACCCAGTGAGGCTGCGGGAGGAGCTGGAGGAGAATTTCTGCTGCCTGAGAATGTGAAGTGCTTCCGCCAGTAATCGCCGGAATCATCAAATTAGCATAAATTCTATTAACGGTTTCCCAGATGAGACATTTCAAGGCTTCTCCCCCCCCTTTCCTGACACAAACAAAAGAGAATATAATTACTTTGCCATAAAGCAGCTCCTGAAAAGGCCCTCAGTCCTTCTGCCTTTCTTCTCCCTTGGAATAAAGCTCCAAATGAAAGGTGCTCCTGACCTCTCTGCTCTCATCATTCATCAGCCAGGGAGGAGGAAAGAGACTCCACAGAGGTTTTAGGGCTTGGGACCGAACAGGGTTTGCCAGGTCCACCTCATATCACAGCTGGGGGGGGTCCCGAGAAGCTTTTTGGGGTGCTCAGATCCTGCTGCCCTCCTGATTCAGAGGAGGATTTGGAAGGACGATGGTTGAACACACATGGAAGAAATGTAATTTGTGTAACACGAGCCCAGCACCTACTGCAGTAACTCACTACAGGCACCGCGGGGGCAATCAGCTAAAATAATGCTCCTTTTTATTGGCACGAGATTGCGGGTGACAATCTGAAAGAGAACAGAATTTGCTTATGAGCAAAAGCCTCCTTAGCTCATCAGAACGACATTAAAACAAACTCGCCTGCCTATAAATACGATCTGCCAATAGAGATATCTTAGCTGTGAAGATTTAATTACAGGCAGGAGCTGCAGGAGGCCCCCGGGCTGACACCGAAACAGCTGAGCCTCATCGCAAATGGGGGATGTACCTGCACAAGAGGCTCTTGGCAGAGCCAGGTGTAGCTTTCAACCTCCAGCTTCTCTCCAGACAGGGCCAAATTGGGGTTTTGAGTGATTTTCTGTACCATAAGGTCATATATCAAGGTCAGAACCTTTCTCTTGCTCGGCCATTGGCTCAGGGGATGAATTGTGTCTCTTCTAGGCCTCAGTTCCCCTATAAAATGTAGATAATTTTGGCTCTCTTCTACATGGAAGCCTCATTAATGTTTACTTTTCCAAAGATCTTGAGGCTTTTTACAATCTATTACGAATTAATTATTATTAAGTTAAACCAAACTATATACCCTAAATAAAACAGTTCCAACAAAGCAGCTGGATGATGAGAGCAATCTGCTTTATGAACCCCCTTTTCCACTGCGCAATTTTAAGCATTTAGTTCCGCTTTTCTAATTGCTAATATCCATTCTTCAATTACCCGCTGTTTTGTTTCAGATTTAAAAGATTAAAGCGCGTTGTTATTTTATGATTATGTGAATTCCCTTTGTGCAATTGTTGGGTTTCATCCGTTTGCATATTAAACGCCTGCATGGGGAAGACTCATATGTGGCTTGAAATGGGTTTCGCCTTTGGCACAAGTCGCCGGCTGTTACTCAAATCAACGTTTAAAGGCGATAACTACGCAAGGCATCGTATTTCTCAAGCGACAACACTTAATGAACAGCCTCGCGGTGAATTTCAACACGCACCGGCTGCGCCCAGCCCCTGCGGAACCAGTGCGGGAGGCTCGGGCCCACCCCCGCCCTGTGCCAATGGCTTTGCTCGAAAGAACAAACAGGTCTCGGCCTGAGAAAGGCTTTTCGTGCCCAGAACAGCCCCAGATGTCAGCCTGAGAAGGGCTTTTCCTGCCCAGAACGGCCCCTGTCTGCTGCGCTGGGCAAGGAGCGGCCCCGGGGCTGGGGGTCCTGGGCCCTCCCGGCGTCTCCGTTGCTAAGCAACGCGTTCTGCCGCCAGCGGCCAGCAGTAAGGATGGCGCCTGGTCGGCTTCAGCGCGCGCGCGACTGCGTCCCACGCCCGGCCCCGCGCTGGGACGGGGAGCAGGCGGGCCAAGTCCTCAGTAGACATGGCGCCGGGCTGGCTTCAGGAGCCTGGTGAGCGTAGCCAATGAAAGGCCGGTGGGGGAGCCGGGGCTCGCGGGGATTGGCTGGTGGCGGGGATTCAAACCGGAGCGCGGGGCGGTTGAGGCTGCGCGCGCGGCGGGGGTTGGAGCCGCGGCCTGGGTGAGTGACCCGGGAGGGCCTGAGGGGATCCTGAGGGGCTCAGGTGAGTGCAGAGACAGGCGGAGGAGGTTTAAGGGGGGGGGAAGCCGAGAGGAACCGGTGGCTCAGGTGAGTGCGGGGGATCCCGGACCGGCCCAGGCCCGTTCCTCGGTAGTCTCGGAGCCCCGTTCGCCCGGCTCGGAGGGCGCTGTACGGGCTGGGCTGGTCCCTGCGGCCTCCGGGCCTCGGAGGGCGCGGCGATGGTGATGCTGGTGCTGGTTTATAAGGCACCGAGCTGGGAGTGCCCCGTGCTGTGAGTTCGCATTATAAGGGCAGAGCTTTTCCATACCTCGTAGTCCACCTAATACAGAAAGCACCGAGGTATCGGTGTGAAGTCCGTACCTGTGAATCAGGTACCTCAAAGCTTTCTATATCGGCGCGTTGTGTTCCCTCCTGGCACCTCTCCCAACCCTTCCAGCACCAGCTCGTTTCCCTGCCCTGCCTGCCCCAGCTACTTGCATTAGGGAAGTCATTTCTGTCTTGCTGAGCTGGAGACTTTCCCCTTCGCTGCCTCTGTTTATGCCGTTGTTGCTGCTGTTTGAGAGAAATGTGCTGACTGGTTGAATTTTAACAGCTATTTGCAGGAGGAGCTGTAAGTTAAAATGCAGCTAAATTTAAAACTGTATTAAAATTCCCCGGAGTGTTGCTCCTATTTTTATCTTACAAAGTGCTGAAAACTTGCAGGTTTTTAGTGGCCTATATAGTACCGAGTTATTTGTAGAGAGGGCACGGGTTGTGTTCTGTATCCTTTCTGAAGGGAAGGACTTGGGATGGCTCATCTTGCCTTGGGTTCTGAGCCTCTGTGCTGTGCTGGAGGATAGTGGAAGCACTAAGGTGGGCAGATCTGCCTCTCTCCAAGGCTCTGTTATCTATAAACTGCGGAGGGCTGTGGATTTTCATTCCCAGTGGAAAAAAAAAAAAAAAGTAGATGCATATATCTCCATAAAACATGAGTTTTGTTCGTGCAGCTTCTCAAACTCGCCCGAAAGCATTACAACCAGCGGCTCCGAGGCTGGTTCTCTTTTCTTTGGGCTGCTTTCTGTTGGGAGGTGGGAGGGAGGGGCAGGGCTGCTTGTTTAGCTATGGTTTCTTGGCAGGAGGATGGAGACTGCCATGGTGAACCTGCGGGGTCTGTATGAGCAGCTCACGCGCCAGGCCGAGCTCCTGAGCGAAGGAAACGAATACCGTGAGTTCTGCCTCTGAGGCGTTCCTGAAGAATCTGCTGAAGATGCCAAAACCAGCCCAATCTGGGTTTTTCCTTTATTGAAAAACATGAAGTCCTGGCTGGACTTCTATGCGGGGCCACGTTCTGCTTGTAGCAGAGTGGCTTTGTGCAATGTCTCGTGTTCCAGCTCTTCTGGCTGGTGCTGACAGGGAGGGCTTGGTCTGAAAAATGGAGGAGCTCACGGACATCTCTTGTGTGGGTGGGTTGGCTCAAAGGCTGGGCTCTCCACGCCTCAGTTGGGAGCAAGTTATGGAGGTTCGTGCTGGACATCAGGAGGAATTTTTCCATGGAAAGGGTGGTCAGGCATTGGAGGGGGCTGCCCAGGGAGGTTTGGAATCCCCAGGGTGTCCCAGGAATTCCTGCATGTCGCACTCAGAACTCTGGGCTGGGTGACGAGGTGGGGATTGGGCACAGTTTGGACTCGATGATGCTGGAGGTCTTTTCCAACCTCAGGAATCCAGGATTCTGTGCGAGCAGATACCTGCTGTCGGCTGCTCCTCTCCTTGCCCAGCTAAAGCTTCGTGTGCTCTCCCCCCAGAGTTTATTCAGTTAGCAAAGAATTTTGAGGAGTATCGGAGGAAGTGGCAGAAAATGGAGCACGAGCTCGGCAGGTACAAAGATCTTCTCATGAAGACAGAAGCCGAGCGCAGTGCCCTGGACGTGAAGCTGAAACACGCCCGCAATCAGGTGGATGTGGAGATAAAACGGAGGCAAAAAGCCGAAATGGACTGTGATAAGCTGGTGAGTGATTCCTTTGTTACCCGACAAGGTGATAAAACTGCATCGATCAGTGGCAAATACGGACTGGCTCTCATGGGAAGGAGGAAAAAAAGCGAGGAATTGGCTCGGCTCCTCCTCGGAGCAGCCTTCTGCTTTGATCTGGGAGAGGAGACTGGCTGCTGGTGGAGCTGAGCTGCCATTACCTGTCTGAGCTGCCATTACCCGCCTGCAGCCATTAGCAGTCCATTGACACAAGTTCGGAGAGCTTGTCTCTGGTATCTCAAGCACTTGGTCAGGTCTTAGAGTAATTAAACATGGTGTATGCAGCTGCCGATGTTATCTGTGTTGGCAGGAGCGGCAGATCCAGCTGATCCGAGAGCTGCTCATGTGCGATGCCTCCGGCAGCATCCAGCTCAGCGAGGAGCAGAAGTCGGTCCTTGCCTTCCTGAACAGGCCGCAGGCTTCTGTGGGAGGTTCAGGTAACAAAAGGTAGGGAAACAGCGTTTTATCTGAGGTGTAGGACATCAATCCAGCTGTTGGCCTCTGTGACACATTCTGCACCCATGTCAACAGTTTGCCTTTTTGTTCCACTTTAAAATCCGGCTTTTCTGAGTCAGTGAGATTGTTCTGGAACCGTGACTGACTGAAAGCCAAACTGATACAAGCTTCTTCTAATTTGTGTTTTTTTAGGCTGTCTACAATAGATGAATCTGGCTCAATTCTGTCAGACATCAGCTTTGACAAGACCGATGACTCACTGGTAATGTAACTCCTCGTTCTGAAGTTCTCCTCCCCTGTAAAGCCCGAGGGGAGGGGGTTGATCTCTAGAGACCCTTTGTATTTAGATTACTGGGGTATTAAACTGGTTGAGCTGATCTGCATTTCCCGGGTGTGTTATTGCCTAAAACCTGATGAAAGCCCTGGCCAGAGGCTGTGTGGTATTTACCATTAAGCAGTGCTGTGTATTTCCCTCAGGACTGGGATTCCTCGGTGGTGAAAGCTGTCAGACTGAAGAGGAGAGAGAAGCGGGTATGTTGTTCAATTGTTCCCTGTCAAATTGTTTCCATTGTTGGCCCTGGCTGCCACAATGCCACCATCTGTCACCTCACAGCCACCTGTAGTGACCTCTGAGCCACTAGCACAGTCAGACCTCACATGGATGTGCTGCTGCTGTGGGGGTTTATCTTGAAATTTAAGTCTGATGTCATTGTTTGTCCACGGAAAATGAGTGGAGTTTCTGTATATCCTGTGCTGTTACAGTCTGGGGTTTGCAAGAAAACCCTTGGAGATTATTAACAGCTCCCAGATTAGGGGAAATGGTGTAGGAAGTTAATATTTTTCTATTCTGTAAAGGAGATTGTGGTTGTTCTGCTTTAATCTGCAGAAGATACAGGTGGGAAAGAGCCTGAAACCATCACCTAGCGGAGCTGGGAAGAGTCTGGGACTTGCTTAGCTTGTAGGTTTGTGGGTTTGTTGGGGCTTTTTTGTCCTCCTTTCTTAGGTTGGGTTTCTTTTTTTCCTGAACTGAATTTATAAAGCTGGCCAGGAAAATTATTCGAAAGAGCAGCATGTTGAGGTTCCCTAATTCTTCCTGGCACCTCCAAGGTTGCTGAGAAGCAGAAGGACTTGTCTGCACACACCACAGATGCATGAAGTGTTCAGTCCTTCTAATTGTCCCAGACCAGTGTAATGCCAAGTTAACAGCATTCCTGCTTCCTAGACAAGAATGTGCTCTCTTTCCAGCGCTCTTCCAGGCAGTTTGCTGAAGGCCCCCCAGGTCCTCAGAAGAAATCCAGATCCATTAGCAACACAGCAGACCAGGTATGATGGTCCCAGCTGGGTTTGTGTGCACTTGGTCACAATTCCTGCCTGTTTCCAGGGCCACTGGAACTCCCCAGTTCTGTCAGCATCACTGATGGTGTATTTGTCATTACAGGCTAATGAATCCATAGTAGCAAAGACCACTCTGATGGTCCCCAACGATGGTGGCCCAATTGAAGCCATTTCCACCATCCAGACTGTGCCTTATCCTCGGAGGAGCCGGAGGAAGAGTGGTAGGTGCAACATCTCTGACACAACTGCTCAGGTTATCCTGAAATGTTATTCCCTCCAGGACCTGGAAGCTGTTTCTGGTTTATGAAGCCCATGCTTTTTGGGGGCAGAGGGTGATTCCAGCCAGTCAGCCTCTTTCTCTTGTGTCTTCCAGGTGTTTTGCAGCCTTGGAACAGTGAGTCCAGCATAGGCAGTAAGCAGCTGGAGTCCAAGTCGGACACAGATGGCTCCAGCACCCCACAGCACAACGGGGGAGTGAGGCTGCACGACTTTGTGTCGAAGACGGTGAGTCTGCAGGCAGGAGGAGCTTGGAAAAGCCTCTCCTTCCATCTTGACATGTGTGACAAGAGGATACCAGCTGTGTCAGGGGAGGTTTAGGTTGGATATCGGGAAAAGATTCTTCCCTCAGAGGGTCCTGGGCACTGCCCAGGTTCCCCAGGGAATGGGCACGGCCCTGCCAGAGCTCCAGGAGTGTTGGGACAGCACTGCCAAGGCTGCACAGGCTGGGCTTGTTGGGGTATCTGTGCAGGGCCATGAGCTGGACTGATGATCCCTGTGGGTCTCTTCCAACTCAGGCCATTCCATGATTCTATGACTACATCTCAGGTCAATATAAACCGTACCAGTTACCTGCATGGATCAGGGAACTGTTACCCAGTTTAATTCCTGCTGAGTTACTGTACTGTGCTAACCTCTCCCATCTGTGTGCTCCGAATCATCAGGTTATCAAACCAGAATCATGTGTTCCGTGTGGAAAGAGAGTCAAGTTTGGGAAGATTGCTCTCAAGTGCAGAGACTGCAGGGTGGTCGCTCACCCGGAGTGCCGGGAGCGCTGCCCCCTGCCCTGCATCCCCACGCTCACGGGCACCCCAGTCCGCATCGGAGAGGTGAGTCTGTGCCCAGGGCTTGGGGCCACCCCACATGGGCTCACCTTGCCTTGGGACTCGCTCAGCTCCAGCTTTGCCTTCTCCAGCAAACTCCTGTTGCTCGGAGCTGCATAATAACATGCAAATGAGTTTTTGCTAATGCATCGTTCCACAAGCAGGGAAGGGGGTGTAGGGGTGTGATGGTGGGAGGGCGTTGAGTGGGGAAGGTGGCAGCTCCGGGCAGGCGATGCAGCGTTGTGCTGATGGATGTGATGTTTCTTCATGAGTCCTGAGAAGAGCAACAATTCTTGTTTTCAAGCCGTAGATCTTGCTGAGAATTCCAGAGAGAGTATTTTCCTTGTCTTGATGACTGAATCCCTCTTTTTGTTTTGTTTTTTTTTTATTTTCCCTTGTGTCTTTTAGGGCACCTTGATGGATTTTGTCCCTTCTACTCCTCCAATGATCCCTTCCATCATCGTGCACTGTGTTAATGAGATCGAGCAACGCGGGCTGCATGAGGTAAGAAGAAAATGAGGTGTGAAACAGCGCTAATGAAATGGGTTGTGGTGTTGGGGAAGCAAATTGTTAACCCAAATACCCCTTATTTATGGTGTGTATTGTGCTGCTCCGTGGGTGACTCAGGTGTGGAGAGAAGGTGGGGGTGGAAGAACATCAGTTGACCTCATCCTCTGAGCAAAGCTTTGTGCCAACAGACAGGTCTTTACCGCATCTCTGGCTGTGACAAGACTGTGAGGGAACTGAAAGAGAAATTCCTTAGAGCAAAAAACATTCCTTTGCTCAGTAAGGTGGATGATATCCACGCCATCTGCGGCCTTCTCAAGGATTTCCTGCGCAGCCTCAAGGAGCCTCTTCTCACTTTCCGGTTAAACAAGACTTTCATGGAAGCTGCAGGTGAGGAATTGCTGTGTGACATTTCCAACTCTTTCCTTGGGCTCTATGGTTGTGGTTTTGCTGTCGAGTGAAGCCTTGTAAAACCCTCGTCCCTGAGTTCTGGTTGGGCAGGATAAAAAATTATTAGCACAACATGAGAAGTTTCTGGCTTCCTTATTTCTCGGGGTAGCTGTGGCTGTGAGGGGAATATTGTAGCTTCTGGGAGCACTTTCTTAGGTCTAAATATTAATTTTTCTTGCTAGAAATCTCGGATGAGGACAATAGCATTGCTGCTATGTACCAAGCAGTTGGAGAACTTCCTCAGGCCAATAGGGACACCTTGGCTTTCCTCATGGTCCACCTGCAGAGGTACATTCTGATGGACAGGGGGGTTGGAATCAGCTGATCTAGAAGGTCACTCCCACCCCAAACCATTCTGTGATCTGAAAGGGGAAGGTTACCTCTCTGGTGCTTTTTCTAATTGGGTCTGGTTATTGCTTGTGAGTGTAAAGTCCTCATTCTGGAACAGACCTGCTCACTCAGAGGCTGAGTTTGTGTGGGACAGGGGACTTGTATCACAAGTGAAGGGGCAAAGCTACATTCTTTCTTTCTTAATTTCTTTCAATACAGGGTGGCTCAGAGCCCGGATACTAAAATGGACATCTCCAATTTGGCCAAAGTCTTTGGCCCCACAATAGTTGCCCACGCGGTACCAGATCCTGACCCCGTGACCCTCCTGCAAGACACGAAGCGTCAGCCCAAGGTAGGACAAACCTGGGTGATTTGATCTCTCCCAACCCAAACCATTCAGTGATTCTGTGATCAGTGACTCACATGTGTCTCCCTAGGTTGTGGAGCGACTTCTGCTGCTGCCCATGGACTACTGGAGCCAGCTGATGATGGTGGAGCAGGAGAACATTGACCCAGCACACGTGATTGAGAACACCAATGCCTATTCCACTCCACGGACACCTGAGGTTCAAGGTAACCCCAGCTTCTGCTCTGTTACTAAAAGCAACAACCCTCAATCCAAGCAGCCTGGGAGGCTCTCAGAGCCAGCCACTCCTCGCTTCATGGAGGAAGAGGGAAAAGCAAAAGTGTGCCAGGAAATGCCAGATTTGTCTAGTGCTTGTGACAGATGCCAGGGAATGCCTGATGTTCCCTGCACGGCAAAAACTTCAGCTGTCCCCACCCTGTGCTGCTCTCTTTTGGCAGTGAGCATTCTGGGACCCCTCACCACCCCAGAGCAGCAGCAGCTCTCCAAGACGCCCTCGTCCGGCTCCCTGTCCCAGAGGGTCCGCTCCACCTTCAGCAAGACCACCCCCAAGTAAGTGCCAGTTGGGGCTGTCATGCCACGTCTGGAATGGCTGCAGGTGATTTGGGTGGTCAAGGAGAACTAAAATGAGACTTTTGGAGGGCAGCCTGCATAGTGAACCCTCCCTTAATCTGTGCTGTGGGAGCAGCAGCTGCCTGGTGGGTTACAAACATCTCATGGCAGGGAGAGGAGTATTGTTTGGGGAGGGTGGGTGAAATTTGGGTGAATGTTCCCTGGAAAAGGGGAGAGTGTTGGACCTCTGTGTTCAAACTTCCAAACTGATCTTTTTGTGTTTCTCTTCAATTAGATTTGGGAGCAAAAGCAAGTCAACAATCCATCTTGGGCATCAGGGTAACTTCTTTGCCTCTCCTATGCTGAAGTGAAGACCTGAGAGTTGGTCTTGTCCTGGCCTTTGCACACCAATGCTCATAAGTAGAAGAAACTCCATGGCCCCTGGCATCTTATATTAAATGATGTTTTACCTTTTATCTTTCAGCTTAACTGAGACTTTTAATGGGATTTTATAGTGCAATTTATTTTTATTATCTAATGCTGTGCTGAATGTAGTGTCGGTGAAGACAGTAACAAGCAGGATTTGTTCAGTGTTAATCATTAAAAAAAACTAGAGAAGTGGCATTTTCACTAACATCTGCTTTTCTCTCTGTGTGAGGTACAGCAGTCACAAAATGAGTGTCAGTTGGGGTTTTTAGGACTCCGTAGGATGTTCTGGACACAGCAGTGTCTGAACTTTGTTAGAATCCAGGTTTTCGATCAGCACTGAAAGTCCCACCTGGCTGGTGGTGCAGCTGGAATCCTGAGGATGGCAGTGTTGGATTGGGCTGGTGGGCAAAAGCCTCTCTGTAATGAACTGCCCGAGGGACTGTGGCTCCTCTAAAGGAACATTTCCTGATACTGTTTGCAGGGGCTAAATTCTGCAGAGGACACTGTAAATGCAGAGCCAAAGGGATCCTGGGTGTAGCCTAAAGGAATTAGTGCTGCTCATGCTGCTGGTGAGGGGGAGGAGGGTGCTTCAGTGGGGGTGGGAGTCCTGCTTTCCCAGCTCAGGGTCTGGGACCTTGCCCAGGGCTGTGTGAAGACACCTGTGGAACACACACAAGTTTATGAAGTGGTTGTTTTTATTGAGCTCTGGAAAACTGTCCTGACTGTGCAGTAAAGTAAACCCTGATGTTCTACGTGACCCACACTTTGTGTTCTCTGGCTCATGGTTTAACTCGTGCTGTGTATTTCCACCCAGGCATGTGTGGTCTCACTGGAGGTTGAGGGGCTGCTCTCTGAGGAGCTCCTGCCCCAAGGACTGATCCCAGGATCCTGCCCCAGGGCTGTGGCTCCTGGCTCCAGGGGAGGAAGGAGGAGGACAGGTTTGGTCCCCACTATTGTGCTGGGAGGTGAAATAGCCCAGGCTGGGTGTGGTGGCCTGGGGTGTTTCTCTTTCCCAGAGCATCTTCTCCCAGACTAGGTCCTTGCCTGTTCCTCGTTGGAGCAGAAGCAAGGTCACTGTCGGTGGGACCTGCTGAGGGACATCTGCCCTGGTCTCTGTGGCACTGCTCTGTGGGGACAGGTAGGGTTTGGGGATGCCCAAAGAAGCCACCCCACACTCAGGTGGCCCTGGCAGTGCCTGGGGATGTGACTGGGATGGGGATGCCCACCTGTGCCTGTAGGGAAGGGCACAAGTTCCAAGTGGGATGTACAAGGACAGGGCAGAGGAAGGGCCTGGGGGGACAGAGGATTAGAACAGCGAGGAGAGGGCAGATCTTTGGCATTCCATGCTCTGGATACCTCAGGCTGCAAGAAGGCACCAACAAGGAAAAATCACACAGAGCAATATTTATTGATCAAAGAATGTTAAAATTTTCACTTGGACTCCAGAAATTGGGATGAAAATGTCATTCCTGGTGGAAACCATTGCAAGAAAACTCCTGGTCTATGCACAGGCAGGGACAGGCGTGTGTGTGCTGAGGATTAATGCAGATCAAATCACCTCTGTGGGCTCCTTAATCCATGGCATTTAATGCATTTGGACAGGCCAGCGACCATCTGTGTCCTGTATAGAAGGGCTTCACCCTCATCATGACTCCTCTGTGATCCTGTGGAGAAATCCACCTCCTGGTTCGTTGCAAATGGCAGAATTCTTAAAATTAAAGTTAATTTCTCACACTGCCCTAATCAGCATTCAGTTCTGATCAACAGCGGCTCCAGGGGAGAGACACAGCTCCATACCTGCAGAAGATTGTGCTCAGACCCCGTAAGCCAAATCCTTCACTCTTGTTTTCATTCCCTGTGGGAGAAGCAGGACACAGCAGCGTGTGTAAGGTTTGGGCACTTGGTTACCTGCGGGTGGATTTGATGGCTGAGCAATAGGAGGAAGTGAGGAGCTGACAGAACCTTTGTGTCCATGCAAGGGATGGGCCTGCTGTGCAGAGACAGACAGACAGTCCTGGCCTTCTAGCCTTGGAAAAAGCTGTGCCCTGGGCTGGGGCTCTCCCCATCATCTAAATCGAGGGCAGCAAGTTGCTCGGGCAGGTGCCGCTCGGCCTCCTGGAGGAAGCGGAGGATGGCGTTGGCAGCGGTGGCATCACCATTGCGCTGGTACATCTGAACTATCTTCCTCAGCTGGCGCTCGCAGTCCCTCCTCTGGTTTGTCTGCACGTAAATGCTGTAACCATCCATGAACTTGGCTTTCGCCCTCTCCAGGGATCTCTCTCGGTAGAGAAAGAACTTTCCCCAGTAGAGATTCAGGGCTTGACGGCATCTGAGGCTCAGGGTGTCGATTTTCTCCTGCAGCTCCTTGTAGATCTTCTCTTCCTGTGCCGGGTCTCTGTCACCAATGAACTCTGCCAACTGCAGCTTGACAAGTGTCAGGTCGAGGTCTGGATGTTCCTGAACAATTTGCTGGAGGTCCCTGATGGCTGCATCCCGTATGTTATTCTTGTCTTCCTGCCTTGCGTGAAGCCACTGGTGCTTGTAGCACTTGGCCAAGGCCTGGTAGAGCAGGTGGTAACCAGGGTCCTGCTGCCGCGCTCGCTGGAGGATCTCAAACGCTCGCTCTGTCGACTGTGACATCCAGAACAAAGCTGATGATTTGAGGACCTCGGGGTCAGAGCTTTTCTCTGCACATTCTTCGATCAAGCGAATTGATTTTTCCCTATCTAATTGTTCAAGTAGCCTGGCCAAATTTATTTTGGCTCTGTAATTATTTGGCTGCTCGTGGACAATTCTTTCCAACTGGATTACGGCTTCCTTTGCAATATCAGGCTGCCACAAGTAAACCCAGCAGGAAAAAAGAGCCATTCCGAGCCCGCTACGGAAAGATTTGTTCTCTGGTTCAAGCATCAAGGCCATGTTGAAGCACTCTCTTGCCCGTTCCCCGTTGCGGGCTCTGATAGCCAGGAGGGACCAACCTTTCTGGGCCTGCATGTCCGGGATCAGCCATGCATCCAGAGGAGCTGGGCAGAGCTGCTCAATTCGTTCCAGGTAGCTTTCAGCCTCCTCATAGGAGGCCTGAAGGTAGTAAATCCAAGCGTAATTCCCGTAGATAATCACGGAGCCAGCAGTAGATGCTGGCTGCTCCTCTTCCCTGTTGCGCTCCTCAGCAGCTCTGAGGCTTTGCAGAGCCTCCGTGCTCTGGTTGTTCAGCTGGCGCAGGTAGGCCTGGAGCCCCAGGAGTGCCACCTGGTTCTGGTGGGCTGTGTGCTTGATCTCAGCATCCAACTTCTGCAGGACATGGGGAGGATTGAAGGAATCAACACCCAATTTCCAGGTAAAGTGACACTGAAGGGCATCCAACTTTTCCTTCAGCTGCTCCTTGCTACAAAGAGAAAATGGTGAGTTATGGAAGGGTGGGGACCCCAGGGTGCCTACGGAGAGCAGAAAAGAGGAAGGGAGGTGGAGAAGGGCTCTCTGAGGTTGCTCAACACACCCTTTGCACTCCGGCTGCCAAAGAATCTGCAAATCGTTGTTCCAGTCGGCTCATTTTTCAGGGAGCTCTCTGTGAGCCTCCCCTTTGGAGAACAGTGCCTGGGGCCAGGGCTGCTCTCTCACCTAAGACAAAGGCCCTGGCATGGACTGCAAAAAGGGAGGGCAGAGCCAGCCCCACCTATGTGATAAAAGCTTCTTCGCCTTCTATGGGGAGGAAGGAGGGGTTGTGTCTTCAGCTGAAGAGCTGAGAAGAAATGGCACAACAAAGAAGCCGACAAGGTCATGAAGAGGTTGGACTGGAGTCTGTTTTTCTTCCACGAGGAAAGGCTGAGAGAGCTGACTCTCTTCAGCCTAGAGAAGAGAAGGCTCAGAGGGATCTTAGAGCTGAAGGGAGGGTACAAAGAAGTGCCAGGCTTTTATAGTGGTAGCCAGGGCAAGAAGGGCACAAACAAGCCCAGGAAGCTCTATCTGGACATTGGGAAACTTAACTGTGAGAAGAAGAGAGGCCTTGCACAGTTTTTTCTGGAGAGGTTGTGGAGTCTTCATCCTCAGAGAGACTCCAGACCTGTCTGGATGTGATCAGGGGTGGCCCTGCTTGAGCAGAGCCTTGGACAAGGCAACGTTTAGAGGAAGGTTAACCTCTAACCTCTTAACCATGGTGAGATTCTGGGCCGGGATGTTGTGCTGAGCCTTCTCCCCCCATGCCCCATGGCTGTGGGAGCTGTGACAAGGATGGGTGCTGAGCACTCACCTCATTTTTGCTGTGGGTATCACGTTGCCGTCGAGGGACAATGGCTCTGCAGCAGACCCTGGGGAGGACAGTCTGTAACCCAGGGACTGAGCCTTAAATAGAGAAGCTCTCTCCTGGGTGGAGTCTGACTAAACCACTCGTCTAGGGTGAAACAAAACTGAAAGAGCTGAAACTGAAAGTGTCCTCTTCCTGTCTTGCAGTTATCACTCTTTCCCCCTCAGGATGCTGATGAGTCACTGCAGCAGCGCAAAGGAAGGAGGAGAATTTACTGCTGGAGGGGCAGAGTAGATGCTTTTATCTTCTGTGTTTATTTCTTTTTTTCTATTGCCTACAACCTTTAATAGAAAATGAGTAATTTGGCTATTAGCGTTTGCACTGCTGGATGAACAATGAGTGATTGCTCTATCTTGATTAGGCTGAAGCATTAATTAGACAACCACTAAAGTCTAATTCTTGAATCCTCACATCAGCCTCTTCTTTCAGCATCTTTCTGTGCATTTGGGCTTGACCAAGATGCTTCTCTCCTGCCCATGGGGGCCAGGATGTGCTGTGTGAGTTGGGTGCTGGGTGGATGTTTTGGCTCCCTGGGCTAGGGCAGAGCTGGCAGAATGGAGGAGAAAATTCGCTGCTCAAATCCCTCGGGCCTTGACAACAGTTCTTGGCTACTTCTGCTAATATTAGGGCTGGTTTGAGGATGATTACAGTTCTGTGCAACAGCTATTAATATCATACAAAGCTTGGATGGAAGTCAAAAATAACAGCAAATGAGAAAACTACCAAGCAGCAGCCAAACAGGAAGCGCAGGCAAGGCTTGGTGTTGTGAAAGATAAATGGTGGGAAGGAAAAGCAAAAGAGCTGCAATAAGATGCAGAGGAAAAAAAAATACAAATATTTTTGTTGGTGGTTTGAAAACAGTCCTTGGCTTCAAAACATTCTGTTACATCAAATAAGACTGATCGAATTCTGAGCTGATTGAAAGGAAATCCTGGTTTATTTGCCCAGAAAAACACCTGTTTGTTGTAAAGCTCCTTCAGCTGATTCTGGGCCACAATGGAGAGGCTCTGAACCGACAGAGTGAGCTGCACCATGGAGCAGGAAAGACAGAACCTGGAAATGCTCTTCTGGAAACAGTGTCCACAGCATTGGGAAGCTTCAAGAAGCTCCATCTGAGTAGCAAGGGCCCAGAACTAAAAATACTTTGGGGTGCAGCCTCAGAATTTCCTTGACGAAGTTCAAGTCCTGGCTGAACATCTGAATTCCTTCTCAATTAATTGTCTATAACTTCCTTACTGGCATTCAGGCACAGGTGAGGCTCCCATGAGTCAGAGGACAGGTACTAAGGAGGTGTTTTTTTTCAGTTTGTCACAGTTTCCACTGCACCTTTCCAGCTCCCATGGGTTCTGCTCCTCCTGCCTGTGCTGCTCCCAGGGCTGCCCTCGGCTGTGCTCACTGCTCCAGGGCCAGCACTGCAGGTGGATGTACAAACCTCTCCAGGGACAGAAGGTGACAAAATCTGACTTTAAACACTCTGCTGGTACTTGCCTGGAGGTGTTTAAGTCATGGCTTTGTACAAATCCCTGGCCAGAAGCTTGAGGAGAGAATCCTTCACTCTGAAGGTGCTGAGGGCCTGGCACAGCTCACCTAGAAAAGCTGGGGCTGCCCCATCCCTGGAAGTGTTCAAGGCCAGGTTGGATGGGGCTTGGAGGAACCTGGACTGGTGGAAGGTTGGAAGGTGGAACCATGGCAGGAGGGGGGGAACCAGAGGATTTTTTTATCTCCCTTCTAATGCGAACCAAAATTCTATGACCTCAGTATTTATGATGAGACCAACACAGGTAATATTTCTCCTAGGAAAGGGCTTATGAAATTCAAAGATGCTCCTTTTCCCCCCCTGTATGTTCCCTGACACACTCCCAAGCGCAGGCATTGCTGCAGGACTCGGTGCCAGCAGATGGCAGAGGCTTCCCACGGATGCTGCTGCTGAGGTGTTTTAGCGCCGTCCTCTCCCCAGCCTGTGAAAAAGAGTGATGCTTTTGCACCACTTCTAGATTTCTGCCTCGCAGCTGGATTATTTTTTAACAATATTCCTATGCCCGCCCCTTTATTTGGATGAAAACATCTCTATTTGGAAAAGTGGTGGTTTCCCGTGGGTGAAAACAGGGAGGGAAATCAGAGCAGGACCTTAGAGAGCGTGTGGGGAGGGAGATCATCCTTCTTCTCACAACTGAGCTGAGCAGGGCCCAAGGAAAGGACTGGGCAGCGTTTAAAATGAAAAAAAGATTTCCTTTTTATGTGATATATACAGAAACTGTGAAACCACCACTGCTGCCTCACACTGTGTTTGCCTTCCTCGTTTCCAAACGCTTTGTCTGTGCAGAGGAGAGCAGCCCCTGCACAGAACCTGCTCCTTCCTCACCCTGATGGTGGCACTGGGATCTGCTGATTCCTCCAGGTGAAGGTGGCCTGGACTTTCAGCCTCGCTCACACCTGAGCGTGGGGTGACACAGAACCACCCGAGCCTGCGTTTGCTGCCCTGGGGTGATGCAGGGAGCCCTGGCTGGAGCTGGCAGGGAACAGCCACACTCCAAACACTCCTGGTTCCCCCCAAACCGGACAGGAGATGCTCATGAGACTCTCCTGAAACCTGCAGCGAGAGCTGGGCAGCTGCTCAAGCAGGAACCGGAGCTGTTGTGCATTTCAAAACCTTCCCCTGAAATACCTTCTCTCCTGAATTAATCCATCTCCAAAAACACGAGGCTTTGAGTGCCTGTTTACAGCTCGGGGAGGCAATGAGGTCACTGCAAAGGCTCGATCAACGCCAGAGAAACGATGCCAGGGAGCAGAGTGCAGGCGATAGCGAGGGGTTCAGTTAACTGTCCCCAGCCCCGGCTCCTCGCCATCCCCACGTACCCAGGGTGTGTCTGGAGGGGCTGGAAGACACCGAGATACTCAACGGCCTCCCCTGGCTGCTCAGGGAGGGCAGCTTATCTCTGAGAGCAAAGCTTTCCCTGCTATCAGCGCCCCGAGAGACACTCAACTGTCTCCCAACTGCTCTGATGGGGCGATAAGCTCGGAGCATTCGCTGCTCAGCCAGGCTGGGAAGCTCCAGAGCTGATCTGGGGCAGGGAGAGCAGCAGCGCCTTGGTCGTGAGCACCGGGAGAGGTTGGGATGTTGAGAGTTCTGAACTCTCCCCTGGGATCCACAGTGGAGAGAGTGTCTTTTGTTTCCTCCAGAAATCACCGATGAGGAGGTGACCAGACCCACAGCAGGAGAGGGTAGAGAGAACCCATGTTCTCGGTGTTGTTAATTGATAAAATTGATTTTCAGTGTCGTTAACTGATGAAAGCCAGGGCACGAGGCAAAGTCAGATCCCCCGATTCCAGCAGCTGGCACAAAGGCATGTGGCATAAAAGTAATGAAAAGTTGCTGTGTTCAGATTTGGATAAGATTGTGGCAGCCACGGTTCTCACTGGTAATTAACCAGTTTAATTAACGGAGGAGTTTCTGTGTGTGGAAGGAATCAGTGGATCTCAGTTGTTCTCCAGACAAGAGGCTGACAGAGGATAATGCCAAGAAGGCTGAAATGTGTCAAAACTTCAAAGGGTGATGGATCAGATGAGGATTATAATTGACAGAGGAGAGAAGTCTCAGTACAGTAAGGGAAAAACAGGGTAGAGATGCACTAGAATTCGTTGTAGAATTCATTCGCTTTCAGGTGATTTGGGCAAGATTAAATTCACTCAGCAGGTGCGAGAAAGCCAAGAAGGGAACTTTCATTAAACTAGGGAGGATGGAAGATGGTCAAGGAAAAAAGCCAAAGGTTTCTCTTAAAACAGAGGCTGAAGATCAGAGAGAATTATTCGGTGTTGGGATCTGGGAAAAGCTCAAAGGTGTTGTTTGTCAGCACCAAAGAGAATGAGAAACTGCAACGGTAATTGGACAAGCTCCAACCATCCCAAGCAAAGACAATTTAGCTAATTTACATCTACAATGATGTTCTGAGCGCTGTGCTCCCAGAAGAGGCTGTAAATACATAAAGTTTTATGGCTTTTGATACTGTTCCACATGGCCCAGGAGAAAGCTAAAGAAACACTTTGCATAAAATCACTCCAGAGAGCATCCAAGGCTGCGACAAGCCCCACACAGAGAATTGTTCGTGGTCTCCTTGCAGAGCAGAAGGGTAGAAGTAAAGTATGGCTTTGAGAGGTTAAAGGATTGGATCAGGAATGGGTGAAACAGGTCCTGGATTGGGCAGGAGAATGTTTCCTTCTCACCCCTGTCAGTGGAGGCCTCTGCAGATTGTTTGGAAAGGAAGGTAATTTTAATTGCCACAAAATAAATAATTGCTCTCCAAAGCAGGGATGGAGCCTGGGCCTTTCTGCAGACAGATCCTGAAAAATCCCTGCTCCCTCAAATGCTGTGTTGCTCTTGGGTCGTTGCTCTCCAAAGTGGCAGCGCTCCCTTCTGAGAAGGATTTTATTCTTTGCCAAAGTCCCAAACAAGAGATTACATGATGTGATTTCCTGTGCGAGCAGGACTGGCTCTGGTGACTCCACCGAACCTCTCGGCCTCGAAGGCTGAGGTTTGTTTTCTTGAGCTTTAGTTTGGCACCAGTCCAGCAAAGTCTCTGTGTCCTAACTTTTATCTAAACACATGCACAAAGAAGGGGGAGAAAAAAAACATGCAGAAAGAGAAAACAAAGCCTCTCTCTCCTTAATTCTCAGTCTTCCTCCATCAGCTTTCAGGAAACGAAGTGACAGAGGTGAGTTGTTTTCTACAAACAATAATTACCCCCAGTGAGACGAGAGCTCCCTGCTCTGTCAAGAGGAGCTGGAGGAGGCCGTTCCTCACCCAGGCACCTCTAACAGCCTCATCCATTCTTTTCTTGTGGCTTTTCCTCCTCTTTTTCAGCTCGCAGCACCTGAAGCCCTGAGAAGGCTGTCAGAGCCTTCCTGAGTGGTTTGATTTTAGCAGCAAGAGCACGCTCCCGGCCCTGGGGAACACTTGAAAATACCAAACCCCCTCCCTTTTCCACACGAGTGAGCTCTTAAACCTGCCCAGACTTTCTAGTGCCTTAATCCAGTCCTTGTGATCGTATTTCACTTGCCGGGATTTTATTTGATGTTTCAGCCTCGAGATGTTCCTCCCCACGTAAACGTTTATCGAGTCCCTCGACTCCCTCTCTCTGAAGCACTGAAATCCTGAAACCTCTTGCCCTGAGGGGCTCGGATGAGTCCCGTGGCACTGGGGCTGACTTTGGCCCTGTGGCCGCTGACCCCGAGAAACGAGAGAGCCTCTGATTGTTTTCCCAGACACTGTTCCTGGGGAGCAGCTCCCCGGCCCCTCTGCAGCACAGGCAGCAGGAATTTCATCCTTTCATCCGGAGCTGGAGAGCAGCAGCCAAGCAGAATTTCCTTTGAGCTGCAGATAAGCAGATCCTGGTGATAGGGAGGGCCCTGCTGAAGCAGCCCCCGAGCTCCCAGCTTCGAGAACAGCCTCGAGGACTGAAGGGGAAGGAAGTGTTTAATCCTGTGGACATAGGACACAGAGAGAAAAACAACACCCAGAGATGCATCGGCCTTAAACGCATTCCCTGAGCGGCCCAGTGTGGGCATCCCAAAGCAGCCAAGGAGCTGCAGCCAGGGAAACATTTTCTAAGCCCACATTTGGTGAGGATTCCTCAGGAATCGGCAACAAAAGGTCAGCTCATTGTGCAGGGAGCCTCGATCAGCCGTGGAGAAAGAGGATCATGTATTGAAAAATCGAGTTGTCTTTGTGAACAACGTGAGTGATCAGATTACAGAGAGCAAATCCCCGCATAAAAACCAATTCCAGGCTCATCACCAAGGGCTGCAGAGCGTGGCTCGCTCGGTGCTGAGACGTAAAACGTGTCAGGGCATGCACAGCATCGCTTCTTAGAAATCACAGCTCTTCTCTGCATCAGCAGAATTTAAAAATATAATAACTTCCACTTCCAGGGAGTGGAGGGAAGTGGCACCTGGCGCTGCAGGAGTGCTATCGGAAAGATGGAGGAGGATAACAAAGTCGTGGTCAAACCCAGCAGAAGATACTTTTAGTCAGACTAGTTCTTGAAAGAAAATCTTAGAAAAATTGATGACAAATCAAGCCCAGCACTAACCAACCAAGGATTTCTGGAGAAGTACTCCTTAATTTCAGGCAGATCCATCTGTGCTCTGGCAGCAAGAACCAATGGAGAGCAGAGAAACGTGGGCAAAAAATTACACCATGGTTGTAAATGCACAGACTGGAGGGAAAAAATGTCATCCAAGGGGGTCCTTCCTGCTTTCCAGGGGCACAGGAGAGACTGAGGGTGAAAAATTCTTATTTTAGGGCCACCTGCCAGAGTAGCCAATGGCTGGGCAGAACATCCAGGAACAGATTTGTTCCCAGGGAGACAGAACAGGACAATGATCTGCTGCTCAAGGCCTTGAGGGTGACAGAGGGACGCCCACGTCCCCATCCCGGGTAAAGGTGTGACAGGAGATGCTCTGCCCACACCTTCCAGGAGCTGCCTCCAGATGGTGCTCCAGCCAATTTTCCGGGATTTGAAAGGATTTGATTGCCTCACAGATGGATTTTCTGGGCAGGTCTTTGCTCAATGGTAAGGAAGGAGGGTGGACTGTGCTCGGTGCTCGCAGGGAGCCTTCGGCTGCCTCTGCCCAGCCCTTCCTCACTGCCAGCAGCTCCTCGTTCCCAGCTCATGCCCTGGAAGCCCCCAAGATCTGCTGGGAATGAGCCACGAGCAAGGTCCCTGTAGGAAAGGAGAACCGTGGATTCAGAGCCTTGAGCGTTCTGGGTAGGAAAGGTTTATTTGCCCAGTTTACTTTATAAATAACCCAGAAAGCAGCAGCTTTGTTTTCATGGTCTCAGACTCAGGAACCTCATCCAAGTCTTGGTCCTGGGAGTCCTGGCCAGGGAGAGCAGTCCCTGGGTGTTTGTTTAACGACCCCAGCAAGATAAGATCAAGGATGGGGCAGTGGCTCTGTGGAGTCCTCCTGCTCCTTCTGGGGTCTCACCAATTATCCTCCATCCATCCCTTCTGTGGGTCCCGTGGGGCATCCTCATGCTGTGGCTGAATCTTACTGTGTTGTATCTGGAGCGAGGGAAAAGGGTTAAAAAGAAACTGGAGCAATTTAGTTGAGAAGATTCAAGGCCAAAGAGCAAAATGTTCCCGGAGGGATTTGTGCTGGGGACCTGTGGAGTCACCACACAGGTGACTCTGGGGAGAAACTGAAACCCTGAGAGGAAAATTAACCCAGCACAGGCAGGGTTAACCCTGGCAGTTTAAATCTGTCAGCTGGGACAGCCTTGTGGCGATCCTGTCTTACAGGGATGAGGGACCAGGGATGTTCCACCGGGAAAAGGCATTGCTTGCCAGGCTCGGGGGAGGCCTGGCTGACCTGCAGGATGCCCTTGCGGAGTCAGGCAGAGATGGCACAGCCAGAGGGGAGCCAGGCCTCTTGCTGCTGTCCCACAGAAGGCTCCTTGCTGCTCCCACTCCCTGGAAATACGAGAGTCCCTTGTGTCTCCTGTACAAGTGTGGGGACAGGGGACAGTGGCAGTGAAGAGCTGCTTTTCTATCACGTGGGGATGTCTCAGTCCCTCCATCACACAGTATTCTTCTCCCTCTGGCAGGGCAGGAACAGCTCCAGATGCTTTTTTTTTAATTCCAGGAGTGCTGGAAAGGGGCAAAGACTCTTTTACATCAGTGATAATGGTGAGAAATCATGGAATGTGGTGGGGATGGACCAGGCAGCCCTGGCTCAGCACCTGAGCCTGGCACAGCCTCACAGGAGACTCCACAGGGCACCTGATGAGCCTCGAAACCCTGCCAGCCTCAGGCACAGAGAACTTTGCAAAGTGAGTGGAAAAAAGGCAGGGGGAGGAAGGGAAAGGCCGTGCTCAGCATTTTGGGGACGTTTGCCTCTTTCTCCCTCTGCAAAGGTTCCTTCCCCAGGCGGCTTCACCTCCCCTCAGCCCAATCTGCAGAGGATTCCAACAAATCTGTAAAACTGGATACTTCCCTCGCCCAGCCCACTCTTCCTTCAGCCCTTATCTGCCCTTACCTGTCTCCACTAGGTCGCTTTAAAAGTCCCAGACACTTCCTTCCTTTGTTTGTCTTGGCCTGAAAGGGAAATGTCTTGTGTGTCAAAGGTTTAGTGCAAATTCCTGTCCAAGCTCTTTACTACCTCTGGCCTCGGTAAATCAAACTTCTTCTCCCAACTGGGGACTTGCACAATGAATCAGATTCTCTCCCCACATTCTCCCTCTCCTGCCTGCACACAGGATTGAGATGGAGCAGCAGAAGAAAGGGTTAAATCCCTACAGGCTGCTGCAAATTGGGGATGAAAAAAAAGTTCTGAGTTTCAAATGTGTTTGCACAGAGCCAGAGTTTCTCAAGGGCTGTGCCACTGTCCCAGCTCTCTTTTCTCATCAGGGAAATCACCTGGGCTTAGAGACCCAAAGTAGGGCATGGAGGGTCCTGGCTAGAGGTGGGCAAGGGGCACAGCCTTGCTGAGCTCTGCCTGGACTCTGGGGAAGAATTTCTCCATGGAAAGTGTGGTCAGGCCTTGGAGGGCAGTGCCCAGGGAGGTTTGGAGTCCCCATCCCTGGAGATGCCCAAGGAAGGGCTGGACGTGGCACTCAGAACTCTGCACTGGGGACAAGGTGGGGATCGAGCACAGCTTGGATTCAATGAGTCTGGAGGGATTTTTCAACCTCAGGGATTCTGCAATCCTGTGACTGCAGCGCTCTCTCCGCAGGGCCCACCGAGGGAGACTGACGGTTCCTGTCACCTGGAAGGGTGGAAATGACAGTGAGCCACCTTCTACAGAGGGAATCTCCTCTCCCGTTTCCATCCCAGACCTTTGCCCGTGTTTGGCTGAGAAGCAGAACAAGGAGCTGTCCCTGGGAGGAACATTCGGAGGCACCAGGTGCAGAACCAGAGCGTGGGGCCGAGTTCGGTGCCGCCAGGGAGGGCTGGGCTGGGCTTGGCTGGGCTGGGCTACCACAAGCCGAGCACGCAGGCGGTGCTTCGGTTGGGAGCCCCTTCCTTTGCAGATGAGCACCTTGATGTGAGCTCCCCTCGGCTCCTCCGGGCGCGGTGCGGTCGCCGCGCACCTGAACTGCGGCGGCGCCCGGGGCCGGCAGCTGCCGAAACCACAGCCCGGGGGAAGCCAGCTCCCTGTGCCTCGCCGAGAGCAGCCTGAGCTGCATGAAAACAACCCCAGCCGGGCCCTTCTCACCCCAAACTCGCCGGGCAAACAGGAAGCTGCGAGCAAGGGTGGAAGGGCAGGGGTGCGGGCTCTCGGTGACGCCAGGAACGGAGCCCAGGCTCCATCTGCGGATGCTTTCCAGGGCAGCACAAGGGTTCACCTGGCCAGCTGTGCGCTGGCATCCACATCCAGAGCAGGGCATGAGCTGGGCGCTGGCAGTGCCTCCCCTGAGCTTAACAAAACGTTAAACTGCTGCCGCACCTGCCCGAGCAGCGGCTCAGGTGCTGCGGCTGCCGTTAGAACCACCAGGAGAACTGGTGAGGAGCCAAGAGATGGAGGCCAGCCCTGGCTCTCCTCCATGCCAGTACCACTCTGCCTCCAGAGTAAGTCACGCTCCCTTTCTTCCCCCACAATACTCCTTCCACTCTGAACTCCTCGTGAGTGTGGAATAAGTCACGGAATCCCAGAATGGTTTGGGTTGAGCTCATCTCCTTCCATGTCCTTGCCACGGACAGGGACAGCCCCACCAGGCTGGGGTGCTCCAAGCCCCTTCCCCTCGCCTGGTTTACCCCTCTTTGGCAGCTCCAAGATGAGCCATGATGAGCAAGAACAGCCTCTCCCACTGCTCTGTGCCAGGGTTTGTGGCTAGAGGGGGCAGGAAGAGGACACTGATCTCAGCAAGGCACCTCCACGGTTCTGTTTTTCCATCCTATCCTGCACTCCCTTAGCACACGAGAATGTTCAGAGTGTTTTACCACCGCTGCTCCAAGCTTTCCATTGCTGAAATTCCCAGAAGCAGCACTGCGGCTCCCTCGGTTCAGCACCTGCCTGTGGGTGACATTTAATCCACCTGTGGTGATTTGGGTCTGTCACAAAGGCACAGCAGGGCATTGTTGATGGCAATGCGAGAGCAAAGAGCCACTTTTGTGGGGGTTCCTGCTGAGTCCAGCCTGAGATGCTCCTGGCCCTGGCACTCACAGGCTGTGAGAGGAGCCAAGAGCCACCACGGGACACGGGGGGGATGATGGATTACAAAAGTGGCCGGGAAATTTCTCATACATTTCCTGCAAGTTTTGAAGTCAGGCCTCCCTGTATGACACCTCATCCCTCCTCTTCACAGCTGCTTCTCATTTCCCAACCATAGCCTTCCTGTTTTGTTAGCTTTTTATTTTTAATTTTTTTTTTTAAATAAGTTTTTTGGGAAGGTGGGGGGCTGCGTTTAACAGCTGCACACAATTTTGCCCTGGCCATGCCTGCACCCATCACTATATATAGCCTCAGACAGGCCAAACAAATGAGCAGGGCTGGGGTTAATAATCATAAAATGGAGTTCAGCTGTCTCTGAACTGTGATTTACTGGGACCCAGGCCAGGCAAGATTCTCCTCACGCCCTCGCTGCAGAGTTGTCCACAGGGACCAGCCCCTTCAAAAGAGGAGAGATGATTTGAAATGCCTTTTCTCCAGCTGAAACTCGAGACGGGAAATGGTTCAAGCAGATCTGCCGGTGGGTGAGGTCTCCAGGGTGGTGCTGGTGTGAGGTGGAGGCGACGCTGTGGATGTTGGTGATGCCTCCTCCATCCTTAGAAGCTCAGAGCTGGGAGAACGGTGAGTTTAACCTGGCTGTGCTCCCCTCTGGGGCTCGTGGTGGCTGAACATCCCACCAGGAACCTGTGTTAGGGCTGCTCTCAGTCAATGAGTGCATCCCACTGGGGTCAGAGGTGTGAGGGGCACAGACATTTCATACCCAAAACGTTCTTGGTGTTTTTCACGTGGACAGAGACTGGGCACAGCTGAGGCCTTGCCCGAGCTTGGGGACACCGAGTCCCCCTGGGGGTCAGTGTCTCCATTCCCTGCAGAATCCCAATATTGGAGTGAGGAACCCACAGAGCACAGCTGGGCTTTAAATTGTGTCCTAGTCACCGACAGAGGCTGGGCCAGGCTGCCGCACTCAGAGCCCAAAACACAGGCATGAGGCTGGGCTCTGGCTCTGGGACACCCCAGGTCTGCCCCCTGGGTGCCCTGAGCACCCTCCCCTGTGATGCTTTATGTTCTAACTTTTATATTTTTCAAATCCTGTTAGTGTAATTCTGAAGTTCCCCGGAGCTCGTTCAGTGCTGTTCTCTCATGCTCACACACACACAACAAAGCCTCTCCAGCTCTCCAAGGACACCCAGACCCTCCTAGGCCCAACAACTGCAAACCACAATCTTAGGGACAGGGGGGCAAGCTTGGGCAAATTCCATCCTTGCCTGGCTTCTGCTTGGGGAATTGATGCTGAGATCCAAGTGGGAAGAACTCGGGAGCTGTCCTTGTCCATGTTGGGATGCACTGAGGCAGGAGCCTCTGGAGCCCAGAGTGTACCTCTGAAGGCCTTGCCAATCAATCCCTCCTTGATTCCTGTCTGGTCTCTAAGTAGCCATTTCAGGCATCACCTGCAGCAGCTCTGAGGAGGCTGTGGTGCCACGTGTGTGGCGTTGCCACCTCTGCTCTGGACGTGGGGCACCAGCACCTGTGTGTGCTCTCTGAGTGACCTCTGGCACTCCCAGCCCCTCGGGGTATTTTTAGCCACCGTTTCTTGCAGCCATAACTCTTCTCCTCCCCGTGGAAACAAAACCTGCTCCTTCCCTGCCTTCTATGGAGAGATGTGGCTGCAGGCAGCTCCCCTTCCCTGCCTCGGGCATCTGCTGCCCACGCTGCTGCTCCTCCAGCCTCTCAGCTCTGCTTTGTGTCTGAGGTCACTGCTGGCAGCTCCCTGGGCTCTCGGGCAGGGAGGGCATCTCAGGGGAGGTGGCAGCAGGGTTGTGGCTGCTGGGAGCAAACTCTGGGCTCTTGTCAGCGTGTCAGGGCAGGTGGGATGGGTCTGACTGGGCTCAGGACCCTGGGAGGCAGCAGCACACCCTTGGACTGGAGGGGAGCAGGTCCTGAAGGAGATACAGGCACCAGGGCTGTCAGCAGAGCTCAAACTGTTACCCAGAGGTTTTCCAAAATCTGTCTGCCCCTTTATGCTCCTGAACACCATCTGGGACCTGCTCTGGCCTCGCTGGTGACAGAAACATCAGCCTGGATTTTCCAGCATGTGAACAGGACCCTGCTCCTCGCAGAACGGTTCAGGATGGAAGGGACTGGAGGCCCATCCAGTCCCACCCTCTGCCATGGGCAGGGACACCTTCCACCCTCCCAGGTGAGCTCTCCTGGTCTCTTCACCTTTGAAACACAGAGATTTTAATCTTTCACCCGTTTTCTTCCTCCTGGGAGACTTTGGGCAGTCATCTTAATTAGCCAGGAGTGCCTCACTTCCTCAGGTCTGGAAATGTCTCTTTGTTAAACAGGGCAGTGTCTCTTATCTCCTCCTGGCCTTTGAGCAGCTCTGCTTTCAGCAGTTCCTGCCTGTCCTTACACCTAACGTGCAAATGATGCAAAGATCCAACTAGGCAAAAGTTTGTAGCTCATTATAGGACCTGGCTCAGCCCCGGAGCAGGAGTGACCCTGTCCTGGGCCCTCAGTCCTGCGTGGTTGGTGGCCAAGCTCCCTCCTCAGCACATCTTGCCCACAGCCATTGCCTTTCCCCTTGGATCTTTCCCTGTGATCTTCCTTTTATTATTTTTTCCCCCATTTCCGAATACCAGGTTCTTTTATCTGAGAACAGTGTCATAAAAATCCCGCAAACATTTTTCACCCATGGGACTTCTCCAGGGCTGGCATCACTTGGCTTTTAGAGAAGGATGACCACAGTCCTTCTTTTCCATTGGCATGAAAGGGTAATTAGTGCTTGGGCTGGAAATCACCAGGACAGGTTGACTGTGGTTCTGCAACCCAGGAGTGGGGCAGGGAGCCCAGCTCCTGTCCCGGGAGAGTTTGTGTGCTCTCTGCACAAAGCAGGGCAGCCTCAGCGGAAGAGGTGGAGTCCATCCCTTTGGAAGGCTCCTGGGAGGATCCTCCTGGCTGCTGGAGGTTTTCCTTCCCTCGGACAGAGACAAAACCTGAAGCCAGTCCCACATTAGGCCAACTGCTGTAGTTGGACAGGGCCCGGGGTGAGGCAGGAAAAGGTCACTGTCTCCTCCTGGAGCTGAACCCTGAAGGTCTTCCAGCAAGGCGAAGGCTACACCTTTGGAAAGGTGTTGGGAGTGGGAATTCCAGGTAGAAGGAGCCACCTCCTGGAAAGACCCAGGCTTGCAAGCACTGAAGGGGACAATCCCTCGTTTCCACACCCCCTCCCCACTCCTGCTTTCCTTCTTGTGCTCATCATCCTCTTGAGCTCTTCCAGGCTGAGCTCACACCCTGACAGCGAAGCTCAGAGCTGCAGAACTGCTGAGCTGTGGCCCCAGCTCCCAGCAGAGCCAGCGGATGAGGCTGTGTCCCTGTCCCTCAGTGGACGAGGCTGTGTCTCTGTCCCTCAGGGGCTGATGCTGTGTCTCTGTCCCTCAGTGGATGATGCTGTGTCCCTATCCCTCAGGGCATGAGGCTGTGTCCCTGTCCCTCAGTGGATGATGCTGTGTCCCTGTCCCTCAGTGGACGAGGCTGTGTCTCTGTCCCTCAGGGGCTGATGCTGTGTCTCTGTCCCTCAGTGGATGATGCTGTGTCCCTGTCCCTCAATGGATGATGCTGTGTCCCTGTTCCTCAGCATCTCTGCAGATCCACAGTGGACACTGCGGGAAGAGGTTGGGCCCAGGCTGTCGCTGTCTGGGCTGGAAGTTCCCATCTCGGGCCAAACCTAAGGACTGTCAGATGAGGAAGTGGTGCTTTTCTGACCACCAAATCCCAAAGCTCATGTCTGCGAAGTTGTGCTTCAAGGAGCTGAGGTCTGTCCCTGGCTGTGCCCTGGGATGGGGCTCGGAGCAACCTCACTCAATGGAAGGTGTCCCTGCCAATGGCAGGGGTGGAACGAGATGAGCTTTAAGGTTCCTTTCAACCCAAACCATTCCAGGATTTTGTGTCTGTACAGTTTTGTTTCTCTCTGGCCCTCGTTTCCCACCTGCTCCCTCAGACTGCCCCGTTTCCCTTCGTTTCTCACTAAACAGCACAATTTCCCTTCCCACTTGGGACCGGGAGCGCTGGGTTAAAGCCGCCGTCACCGAGTGTCAGCGCTGCACAAGCACTTAACCCTCTCCGGGATGGGAAAAACAAAAGGAAGAAGAGGAAGAACCGAGTTCTGTGCCGGTGACACTTTCTCCCGGCCAACAAACAGAAGTTTTATGAGCTGAACCCTCTGGATGCTGCATTCCAGCTTGGTAACATTTCGGTAACACATTGCAAACGTTTGACTCATAGAAACTTGGACGGCTGCAGCCGGGGGAGGGGGAAGAGCGTCACATTCCCATTCCCGGGCAGGGTTTGGTTGTCGGATTTTTTTTTTTTTTTTTTTTAAGAACTGAAACTTCTCTCTGTTTAATGAAAAAAAAGTGTCTGAGCCTGACGACTTCCACCGGCGCTCGCATTGTGTTTGCGAGTGAGGGGCTGGGGGGGAGGGCTCCGCTGCCAAGGGAGGGACCCGGAGCAGCTGAACTCGCTTTTCTTCTGCAAGTTTTTCCTTTTTTTTTTTTTTTTTTTTTTCTCCCTCTGTGTTCCCAGGGCAGGGTTGGCTTTCTAGGTTTGATAAAGCATTTCCTTCCATTGTCATTCTATACGGCCTCTGGGCCCTGCGCTCAGTCCCTCCCCTTTGCCGTCCCCTCTTTCTCTCTTTCTCTCTCTCTCTCTCTCTCTCTCTCTCTTCCTGAACTTTAGTGAATCTTGAGATATAAAGAAAGCAGCTGCCTCGCTTAAGCACAGCTTGAACAATGAGACCTCCTCTCCAAGGGCTTTAATTCCTCTGGATGCAAGGACAAAGCCAGGGTGAGTAACCTGCTGGTGGCTCTGCCGGTCCCCGCATCTGCGGCTCGGCCGTTCCCGGTGTCCGCTCCCGCAGCGCCGGCTCCTCTCCCTGCCCCCGGCTCCGGAGGGATCAGGTAGCTCAGGAGCAGATGCTGCGAGTGTAAAATCCCCCCGAACCCAGCCACCACCGCCCGAGGAAGTGCTGGCGCTGTCCCCACGGACGCTGTCCCCACATCCCCGTGGATGCTGTTCCCATCAAACTCGTGCTGGAGAAGGCTTTGCCACCCAGCCGTGTCCCTGGATTTGGGTCACCGCCGGCTCCCCGCCGTGTGAGACCGGGCAAAACCTGGCTCTGGGCAAGGTGGG
The DNA here is from genome assembly GCA_013400515.1 of Erpornis zantholeuca. Classification (NCBI taxonomy): domain Eukaryota; kingdom Metazoa; phylum Chordata; class Aves; order Passeriformes; family Timaliidae; genus Erpornis; species Erpornis zantholeuca. The sequence goes on along the minus strand of VZTN01019489.1, from coordinate 147,368 downwards.
AGGAATCCTGACCTCAAAGGCAAAGAAAAACAAACATGATGCAATCAGGCGTGACCGAGCCGGGCTGCGGGAGGAAAATCTTCCCCGCGGCTTCGGGGCTGCGCAGTCCAGGGGATGCTGAAGTGGAATTTGGGATGGCGCTGGGGGAGAGGAAACACCTCGGGCTGCGTCGTGCGGGTGCAGGAGGAGGGCAGAGCGCTGTCTGGGGCCTGCCTTTGCCCCGGGGATCTGCCTGCATCGTCTCCTGCACAAAAAGCAGGAGGCGAAACCCGCGGCACCTCAGCAGCAGCCTGGCGCGTGTTAATCCAGGGGATCCGGGGCAAGCGGTGAAGCTGCTGCTGGATGCGCGACTCCCTCCCTTTACCCTCCCAGGAAAGTGTAACTGGTTCTCACTGGAGCCTGTGGAGTGGGGTCAAACAGCCCGAGTGGGATGAGCCCCGGGCTGAGGAGCAGATTTCATGCCGCCAAACACAGCCCAGATGTTGTTATCTGGTGGCCCCCACGTCTCGGTGTCCCCCCGCCTTTTGAGTTTCTCCTCTTCATCCTGTGCGTCCCCAGTGTCTGTGATAAAACATGATTCATGGGAGCCTGGGCCTCGTAAACAGGGAATGATCAAACAAGGCATAAAAGAACATTTTTATTGCTCCTTAGGGCTTCACTAAGACTGTCTGGGGCTCTGTGTCGGTTCAGGTAGCTGCTGGAGCACAGCATGTTCTTGTGGTACAAATCTAAAATCTCTCCTGTGTTCGGCAGCACAAAACTGCTCAAAACACGACTGGAGGTTCTTTAGGAGGCCTGCAGAGCTCATGGTTTGTGCAAAGTCCTTAGAGAGCCTGTGCTGTCTGTTGTGGGGGTACTCAGAGTAGGTCTGATAGAGTTTTGGGTTTTTCCCTCCATAAAATCCCATTTCTGGTCTAACTGGGGTGTTTTCCTTCTGTCCCAGTGCAGCTGTGTTTGTTTGTGTCACTTGCTCTTGATCTCTGCTAAATCCAGCAGTTTTTGTTCTCTGGTATCTCTAACAATGGACAGATGTGGGATTTGAGGTGACAGGTTGACCTTAAATCCCATGGACTAAGCTGAAGGGCGTGGATAAAACTGGGCTTTAAAATAGCAGAATGAGGTGGGTGAAATGAGCGTGTCCAGGTTTGATGCTGAACAGAGCTTGGGTCCATGGCTGGAGGAACCCCCAAAACCATTGTGCTCCTGCTGGGATGGGAATTTCTCCAGCAGGAGCTGACTCGTCTTGATAGAAATGTAGGCGAAACCTTTGGATTTAACAGAGCTTTTCAGAGGCAGGATTATCTTCCCTCGCTTTTCAGGAGGCAACGAGAATTTCACCACCACTGAAAGTCCCCCCCACCTCTGTGCCCTGGTCCCCTCCTGGCAGCCTCCAGGAGCTCATCCGTGCTCCTGGCGCTCGCACAATGAGGAAATGGGCCAGCGTTTCCATGTTAGCCATCAACTTTCCAGGGATGTTGCATGGATTTTCCAGCGAGGGGTGGAACAGCAGCAGCCACGTTTGGATCTGCCAGGCCAGGGCTGAGGTGCTGCAGTGGGAAGGAGCAGACCTTGCTTGAAAAGCCTCGGATGGGAGTGTTCAGAGGGCAAACACTCGCAGAGGCCACTCCTGCAGCACAGCAGCTCTGGGTTCAAGCTGTGTCCTGGTGCTTGGGCCTCAGGTGCTGTCCCTGCTGGGCTCCCCATCCCTGGGAACACTCAGGGTCCCACTTGAGGGAACTTCTTGGCATCTTGAAGGACCACTGAGATCTTGTTGTTCATCGTCCTGGCTTTTCGGCCGCGTTCACAAAATGGTGAAGCTGAGCTCGGGGTTGTCACACACGGACAGGAAACTGGGACAAAGCTCCTGGAATTGGCCACCTGGGGTTGGTGGCACGCTGGGGTTGAGGTGATAGGAGGTGTCTGACCACCCTCATGGTGCACAGGGATGGGAGGCAACAGCTGCCCAGCTGTGACATCAATAGGTGGACTCGATGTCCTTGGGGGCCTTTTCCAACCTAAATCATTCCATGACCTTATTTCCATCTGCCCCTTGGCCTCTCTCTCCTGGACAGACACAACCACGCTTCGTTTGCATCATCAGGAAGATGCACTTTAAATAAATATCAATTAGGCTTGGCTAATTCACCAGGAAGTTTACCTTCAAAGCGAATAAAACCAGTGAGCAGCCTTAGAGCCAGGAAGCAGGTAAGGTTATTTATTGCCCAAACAAACCAGGCGGGTGAGGCAACAAAAATCCTGTCTGAGCTCAGCATTGAGCCGTGGCTGCACCTGATGGTTCTCAGATCACCAGCAAACTGCTAAATAATGAGGTTTTGTGTGCTGGCCACACAGAAAGATCCTCGTGGCCACACGTGTTCCCCCACCCTTGGAATAGGCTGCCCAAGACACTGTGGGGCTGTGAGTGACTCTGGAATAGTTATTCCCTCAGTCTGGAGCCGGATCTGGTTTGCTGTTGTTTTGGCATCTTTTAAATGCAAAACTCATGGGGGAAGAATTCCTCGTGCCTGTAAAATCCATCCTGGTGCAAACCTACAGCAGAGCCAGGTGGGATTTGTGGGGCTGCCCTTGCAACCCTGGACTGAGAGTGGAGCAGGAGGAGATGGAGCCTGGAGGGTCACCAGATCCCTCCTGGGGGATGGAGAGATGCAAACGCAGGCCCAGGACAACCTCGGCTGTTTCATTTCTTTCTTTCCATGCTCACTTCCACGCTGGGAGGGCAGGTTTTGGGAAAGCCCAGAGCACTGGACATGTGGGGAACGAGAACGAGCAATGCTGGAGCTTCAGGGCTCGGCCTGGGGGACCCTGAGCTGGACAGAGGGAGGAATGGATGGATGGATGGATGGATGGATGGATGGATGGATGGATGGATGGATGGAAGGACAGATGGATGGATGGACATCCTCCTTCCCCAAACCTGGGAGTTGGGACCTTCTTCCACATCCCTGGAGTGGCATCACAGCCCCGAGGTGCCTGGTCCCTCCTGCTTCCCGAGCGGAAGGGGCTCAAGGGCCTTTTCAAGGTTACAAGCCTCTTATTTTTGGACGCGTTTCCCTGCGGCTGGAGCCGACCCAGGCTGGAGCTGTTGAAGTTTTCGGGCCTTTGTTTGTTTAATTGAAGTGCTGTTTGTTTTTGATCACGGGCATGAGATAGGCGCTTCCTCTGCAGGCAGGAAGCAGTGATTTCCTGTTCTGTCCCCGGCCAACTCTCACTGCGCAGGAAACCTCGCTCTGCTGAGTGGTCACTTTTCGTGCAACATTTTTGGAAGGTTTTACGTGGTGTTGTTTTGGGTTTTTTCTCTCTTTTTTTTCCTTTTTTTATTTTTTTTTTTCCCTTTCCCTTGTGAGCGGCGCTGGTGGCGTTGGGTCCCTGTGGGAAGGAGGCGTGGGGGGCCTGGGGTCAGCACTCGGCAGCCTGGGGGATGCAGCTTGATGAAAATGGATCAGTTTAGCCTCAGATCTTCTGCTTCTGTTGAGGTGTGCCTTGAAGGGAACCTCAGATCTTCTGCTTCTGTTGAGGTGTGCCTTGAAGGGAACCTTTTCTGTTGGGTCTGCTGCTCAGCGAGTTGTGTTTGTCCCAGGTCACTCGGAACACTTACCTGATGTTCACGTGGAGACTCAGGGCAGGACAGGGACTTCAACCACACCTGGGTCACTCCTGGCAGCTTTACCTGCTCGTGACCTTGCTGTGCTAGGAGAACCTTTAGGCAGGATTGGGGTTGTTCATCCTGGAGAAGAGAAAGCTTTAGAGTGACCTGACTGTGGCTTTCCAGTGCCTGAAGGAGCTGCAGGAAAGATGGAGAGAGACCATTTAAACAGGCCTGGAGTGCCAGGACAAGGGGGAATGTTTAAAACTGCCACGGGGCAGGGATAGAGGGGATATTGGGGAGGGATTCCTCCCTGTGAGGGTGGGCAGGCCCTGGCACAGGGTGCCCACAGAAGCTCTGCCTGCCCCTGGATCCCTGGCAGTGCCCAAGGCCAGGCTGGACAGGGCTTGGAGCAGCCTGGGACAGTGAGAGATGTCCCTGCCCATGGCAGGGGGTGGAACAAGGAATTTTTTAAGGTCCCTTCCACCCACGTGCCCAGGTGGGTCCCACAAACCATCCGAGAGGAGTCAGGGATGGGATTGGAGCCGAGGTCTCACACCTGTGCTGGTGTTTCTGGGGTGGAAAAGAGACACTCAGGTTCTCCTGTTGAATCCCAAACAGGCAGAGCCGCAGGTCCTTGGCAGCTCCCAGGGATGTTGTTACTCAGCGTGTTTATCCTCCAGCAGCAAACCCAGACAGGCTCTCACTCAGCACCGTGCCCAGGGGTGAAGTGCTGCAGTATCAGATGGCTCCGGGCACAGGAAGCCCGGACAGACAGACGGACACTCCGTCCCCGGGGCAGCAGATGTGATCATGAGCAGAAAGGACTCCTCTGCCCCAGGTTTTAATGCTCTGGCTGTTGTAAAGGGGCTCCCCTGTGGGGAGAGGGTTCGTAATGGGAAGAAGCAGCGGCTGCAGGAACAGAGCAGGAGGGGAAAGGCTGGGGAGGGGGAGAGGAGCCACCCCCGGCCCCGAATCCTGCGATGGCCCTGCAGGGAGAGGGGACCGAGGGTTTAGGCAGAGTTGTGCAAGAGCAGCCGGCTGGGGCCTTTCGGCTGCAGGGGGATGAAAGGGATGCACGGAGGGAGGGCTGGGAGCTGGAGGAGGAAGGAGAGGGCAGGACGCTCTCGGCTGCAGCTGCTCCAACCCTGGAGCGCTTGGGCCGCGACTTGTGCTCGGAGCCATCCAAGGAAAACTTTGCTCGGGCCGCTCTCGTGCAGCCCCAGCCCCGCGCGAGTGCATCCCCCAGCAGCCGAGCCCCCACTCCTGCCCCATTCCTGGAGAGCTCGCTGCTCCCCAGGCCCCTCCGGATCATTGCACGTCGCTGACATCACCGCCGGTTGCCATGGAAAAGCCGGGCTGTCCAAAACACGACCCCTTGGCCTCATCCCATGTGTGTCAGGAAATGAAGGTTTTATAGCACATCTCTGCAGTGGAGCAGAAACAGCCGGAGCAGGAACCGCAGGCCCGGCACCGGCAGGACCCCCCCGGTCACGGCTGCCTGCCCCGAGACTCCCTGGTGGGGAAACGGGGAACAGCTTCTTGGGGTTGCGGGGCTGATTTATGTCTCCTGAGTTATTTCTGGTCTCTGAGCTTTCTGCTGTGGGCTGGAACACCCCGAGGAGAGGCAACCTCCTCCTTTAAATTCCTCCCTGTGAGGGTGCGCAGGTCCTGGCACAGGGTGCCCACAAAAGCTGGGGTTGCCCCTGGATCCCTGGAAGTGTCCAAGGCCAGGCTGGATGGGGCTTGGAGCAAGCTGGGATAATGGGAGGTGTCCCTGCCGTGGCAGGGGTGGGATGGGAGCTTTAAGGTCCCTCCCAACCGAAACCATTCCATGGTTCTGTGGCTGGGACAGGATTAACAGCAGAGAGAAACCAAACTGGGCTGAGGGTAGGATGCTGCAAAATGTTTAAGCTTAGTGGGAACATGAGTTCCACGGAGCATCCGCAGAGACTGTGACTTCCAGGACCCTCAGCACTCGGCAAAAGCTCCCAGGAGGGAGCAGCAGCCCTGGCACCAGCGCCGGGGTGGGGGGGAACGTGCACGTTGTGCCCATCTCTTATCTGACTCATTTCAGCGTCTCAGGGGAAACCCTGGCACTGATAAACAGCTCCTGCTCCCTGCCTCCGCCTTTACCAACCGAAATCTGGAGTCTATTTTTAACGCCAAAACACCCACTGCCAGCGGGGCAGGCTGCAGCGGGGCCAGGGCTTGGTTGGCACTGCCAGCCCTGCTTTGTCCCACCACAGACACCTTCTGCTATCCCAGGTTACTCCAAGCTCTGTCCAGCCCCGTCCCTTCCACTATCCAGGGTTACTCCAAGCCCTGTCCAGCCCAGGCTGGAGCTTTCTGATGCTCCAGAGCCCTTCTCTCACAGCGACAACACATCCCAAAGCAGCAGCTGTGCCCTCAGAAACAGCCAAACCTCAGTGATCAGAGGTGGCACAGGAGCTGAGGAGGAGGTGCAGAGCCAAAGCCTGGCTTGGGCAGCACCCCCTGGGCAGCATCCTGGGCCAGGCCAGTGCCTCGGGCAGGGCAGGGCTGTGGGGCTGGGTGCTGCCAGTGGATCCAGGGCACTTTATCAGGGCCGAACCTCTCTCTCCTGCGCAGCAGCAGCAGCAGCAGTTTCCTGTTTGACTCACACCTGACACAAGCCGGGGCCTCTCTCGCGCTCGCGAGCGACTGAATGGGGCTGTTTACAATTAGAGAACGTGGGATTCCCAGAAAGAGGCTCAGACCGGACGTCCTGAAGCGAAATACCCCAGGCGTCACCAGCTAAAAATAACTGTGGCAGAACAGTCACCGAACAAACAGCGCGGCCACAGCAGCTCGGACACCGAGGGCACCCAAATTCCAGCTTTCCATAACCCCCCCGGGGCCTTTCTTGGCATAACTCGGAGCTCCCTGGGCTGGTGGCTGCCCCTTGCAGGGATTTCTCTTGGTTTCTGTCTTGTTTATGGGAAGGGGGGGAGCAAGGCAAGGGTTAAATTGTGAATAATCTGATTTTCGGCCAGAAGTGGCTGATGGGAGTGAGTTGAGCTCATGGAAGGGCTGGGGGTGGGTGGGAAGGGGGGCAGGAGCAGCTGCTCGAGGACGGGGACTTTGTTGGGCAGTGCTGGAGCTGGTGGCCAGTGGCTGGCTGGGCACTGGTGGTCATGGCCAGCCCAGGGAGGCTGAAGAGTTCAGGGGCTGAAGTTTTCCAGGAGCTGAGTCAGAGCAGGGGATGGGGAAGGTGCTGAAGTTAGAGAATCATAGAATTACAGAATGGTTTGGGTTGGGAGGGACCTTAAAACTCACCCAGTGCCACCCCTGCCATGTCAGGGACAGCTTCCACTGTCCCAGGCTGCTCCAAGCTCTGTCCAGCCTGGTCTTGGACACTTCCAGGGATGGGTGACCTGTGCCAGGGCCTCACCATCCTCACAAGGAGGAGGAATTTCTTCCAAACATCAAACCTAAACTCTCCCTGTTTCAGTTTGGTCTCTGGTCCTTGGTGCAGGGCTTAGAAAGGGACCGAGCTCAGCCTGAGCCTGGCATTGCTGTAGCCCCAGCCCAGAGCTGGGCCCTGCTGCCTTTGTGCCTCCCCTGGTGTTTGTGGGCTGGAGGAAGAGACAAGAGATGGATCAGAGCAAAAGGGCCTAGAAAAGGTCCTCCAGAAGCAGCCCTGCAGCCCCGTGACCCCTTCCTAACAGAGATTTCGGAAGGCAGGAGCTCCCGTTAAGGCACTTATGCAATTGTTGTTACCAGAGGAAGTTTCTCTTTAACCCCAGGCAGTTGGTGGTTGATTTATGTCCTGCAGCTTTAGATTTTCTGAGGTGCAGTGGTGTTGCATAAGAAGATAATTTGAACCTGCGTTTCTTAAAGCCCTTTTTCTGTTGGGGACTGTCCCTTTTCTCTGCCTCTCCCGTACCTGGCACCTTGGGGATGTAAAAGGAAGGGCGATTACACAGCTCAGGTTGTCTTACTCTGAGAGTGAACCCCTGAGTTTTCTCAGAGACAGGCTTGGATTTGGGTTGTCCTTCACCCAGGGACTGGACACTTTTCCTTGTGGGTTTTGTCCCCACGATAAGAGCACCTCCATCACTATTTGTGCCTTTAATTCCTCCTGCTCTCTTCACACACCAGGGAACAGCCGAAGCAATAACCACAACAGCAGGGAATGCTCCAGGAATGGGAGGCAGGGATGAACTGCTGGGGACAATTTGGCACCGTCTCGGTTCGTGTAGAGATCAGCCCTGGGTTTAATGGCCCTGGGACCACTTCCAGTGCAGGTCCTTCCTAGGGAAGAGCTGTCCCTGGGTGGGAGTCAATTTGTTTCGTGGCAGGGGAGATGGACGAGTCTTGTGCCTCGTGGCAGCTTCACTTGGGCTCTCTCCTGCTTTGCCATTTGCCTTTAACCTAAAACAAAAGTTATTTAGACTAAAAGCACACATTAGTGGTTGTGAACAGAAGGGCAATTACAGGGAGAAAACCAATTTCCACCAGCGTGGTGGGGGACAGGCACGGCCCCATTGTCTGAACCACAGGGTCCTGCCAGCAGAAGGACCAGCCCAGGTTTTCCTCCTCTAGCGAGGAGAGTTGGGACAGTTCCTGCTCTTTTCCAGCCTCCCCTGGTGCCCTCGAGGAAGCCCTTTACGCTCACCCTTGCAGAACTCGGCGGGGACAGTGAGCCCTTTCTCTTTCCGTGTCTCGGGAATCAGAACCATTCCCTGGTGCTGGTGGCGTCTGTGGGAAATCAGAGCTGAACTCCTCGAACTGAGGGATTTCTCCCTTCCTGGGTGAGCGTGGGTGGCTCCGAGGCCTCTCCAATTTTAGCCTCCCCTCACCACCCACATGTTAAACTGGGCATCTTCTGCATCTGCTCCTGGGACATTCATTGTCCGGGAATCCCCGGGTGGCCAATTGTGCCAGCGGGAGCTTTCATGGAAACAGCCTGTTTTGTTTTGTTTTGTTTTTTTCTGTGGCAGCTCCAAGTATCTGCAAAAAAGCTGGTAGAGCCCCAGGAGCTTCTGGCAGCTTCATTTTATTTTGAAACGGGTTGGTCCCCAGCTGGGTGTGAGAGTAAAACGAAAGGATGCGAGATGAAGGCGCCGGCGCAGCGAGCGAGGGCAGGCCGAGCCGGAGCCTGTCATTCTGAAACCAGGCATGGAAACTGTGCCGAGGAGAAAAGCTCCAGAGCAGGGCTCGGGCTCCTCGCCACACACGGCACAGAGCTCAGCAGAGCGTGGCTCTGCCTGGGCACCATCACGTGCGCCGGGGCAGCTGTGGGACAGCGTTGGGAGCCTCGAGGGCAGCGGTGGCTCTGAGCAGGCCCATGAGCGGCGACGGCAAAGGTACAACCACGACCTGTCCTGTCCAGGCTCCCCTCGCCCAAAGCACCTTTTGTGTTCTAATGTCTCCGGGGAGTCTCTTTGTCCTCTGCTCTCTGTCGAACATCTCTGTCCTCTCACCGCCACTGTCTCTGCCCTGGGGGTTTCGGCATCCCCAAGACTGAGCTGCTCCGGGATGTGGAGGTGGAGGGAGTGAATGGGGAGGTTTGGAGGAGAGAGAAGGCTCTGCTGGGTTCTTGGGGTGGTGTTCGCTCTCTTTGCTGCCTGCTCAGGCTGGTGTTTGTGAGGGCACACAGGTGCTGTGCCCATGGCTCCCACGCCAGGACACCCAGACCGTGTCCTACCCAGAGCACGCAGGGATTTAGGGACTGAAGGGTTTGGGTTGGAAGGGACCTCAAAGATCAGCCAGTTCCACCCCTGCTGTGGAGCCTGGTTTGTTGTTCCTGAGGGCTCCTGCCTGCACAGCCCAAGGTGCCCTCGGCTGGTCCAGCCCCTGGTGTTTTAGGCAGCTGTGAGTTGCTCTGATGGACAGCAAAGGGCTGGGAATGGAGATCTCCTGGGAAACACCAACCAGGAAGGGGATGGGGGACAGGGCAGGTGGCTCTTGGTCATTGTCACCATCGCTTTCTCACCACACAGCCCATGGCAATGCCCTCGCTGCAGGAGCAGGGACACGGGGAGCATCTCCCCACTTCCTCCATCCCAAGGCAGGTGTTCCAGCTTTCCTCCCTTCCCCTGCCACCCCCTGGCACTTCCTGGCTCTCTTTCTGTGGATGGGTTGGGAAATTGCACCGAGACAGAGAAGTGCAGCTCACGGCACCACGGCTGGGGGAGGGACACTGTGATGGACGAATTTGTTGAGTTCTGTCCCATCACAAAAGTGCCAAAAAGGGTGAAAACGCTCCCACACCCCCTCCTGGGAATTTCCAACCATACCCCACTGGTTTTGGTTCTCTGGACTGTGGAGAAAACTGAGCTCAGGCTCGGGGAGCCTGGCTCGGAAAGCAGGACCGAACTGGAGGAGTTGGCACTCTTGAAGTGTCAGGACCCTTAGAGCTCCATCCCATGACCTGCAGACATCTGCCTACAGAGGCCTGTGAGGTTTGGAGGGTTGGCTTGGCAGCACAGCTCTGCTTCAGGCACCCCATCCCCTGGTTTGAGGGACAGAGAGGGAAAGGGAGGAAAGGGAGAGGACAAAGAGCGAGGAGAGCTGAGCCCGTCCTGGAACGCTGCTGAGAAGAGAGGGAGAAAGGGGAGGCACTTCATAAACCGTGAAAACTTTCAGTCCCAGGGTTCCTACAGCTGCCTCCAGGCCCAGAAAACACCTCCAGGGCTGCTCTCAACAGCTGGGAACAGCAGCAGATGGGAACGTGATGCTGCTAGCCAGCAATTAGCACAAATGAGGGTCAATCACAGCCGGTTCGGGAGGAGCAGAGGAGATGCAGCTGAATCTCTGCTCTTTCATCCCTTCCTTCCTCCTGTTTCAAAGTGCAGGAGAGGCAGCAGGGACCAGGGCTGGGCTCTGGAGGTGGCCGAGGAGGTTGTGTCACACCTGGGGGGGTGACAGCCTCTGATGCCAGCGTGCCCAGCAGCTCAGAGCAGTGCCCAGAGCGTGCCAGACGCTTTTGTTTGTTCTCCTGGTGTTTGGAAAAACAGAGTTTTGCTGGTTATTCTTCCCCTCTCTGGCTACAAACCCTCCAGGCTTTAAATAAAGGGAAATAAACAATTCCCTGTGACATTTGCAAAGTTTCTACAACCGCATTTCAGTGAAGCTAAGTTTGGTCTGAGCTTCTCTAAAGAAAAGGTGAGGAAGAGGAGGGAGCAGCCCTTGTGCAGGACGTGCCTGGCTCTGCCATGTGGGAGCAGCTTTTGGGCTATATTAAAAAGGCAGAAAAACCTATAAAAACCAGGTACAAGTTCATAGAATTTGGGGGTGGATTTGGTACCCCTTTATCAGGGAAACCTTTATTAGAGGCTCATTAAAGGCTCATTAAAAGCCACCGAGTCCCGGCTGGGGCCGGGAGGGGGCGCGGGGCCACCCGGGCTCGGTGCAGAAACTTTGAGTCACTCGCTGGGTGTTTTGGAGCGAAATTCGGAGCTGCCGCGGCCCCTTCCCGGCCCATTGTTGTGGTTTGACAATCACATTTTCCTGTTTTTAAAGCAAATGTTTTTCTCTCCCCTGGGGCCGTAACCGAAGCCTCGCGAGCGCAGCGGAGGAAGGTACCGGGGGGGGTTCGGACCTTCAGAGACCCCCGGGGGGCTACGGATATTGAGAGACCCCCGGGGGTTGTGGGCCTGGAGAGACCCCCGGGGGGTGCTGCGGACATTGAGAGACCCCCAGGGGGCTCCTGACCCCCCCGGCATCGCCCCTTCCCTCCCATCTCCTCTCCCTTTGCGCAACGGCAGCAGCGGGAGGCTGAAGGAGGCAGAAGTGTGTTTATTTTTATTTTTTTACTCTTTTTTTTTTTTCTTTTTTGAAGTCGACGCTTCCTCTTTGCCCCGCTGTGGTTTCACAGGACACGGGGGTATTTTTGTAGGTCTTATTCAAGGAGTGTCTATTTAAAAGAAACTTTTGGGCTGTTGAGCACATGTTACCCTTCAGTGCGAAGCGGAGGATGGGGCTCGTGGNCTTTCTCACCACACAGCCCATGGCAATGCCCTCGCTGCAGGAGCAGGGACACGGGGAGCATCTCCCCACTTCCTCCATCCCAAGGCAGGTGTTCCAGCTTTCCTCCCTTCCCCTGCCACCCCCTGGCACTTCCTGGCTCTCTTTCTGTGGATGGGTTGGGAAATTGCATCGAGACAGAGAAGTGCAGCTCACGGCACCGCGGCTGGGGGAGGGACACTGTGATGGACGAATTTGTTGAGTTCTGTCCCATCACAAAAGTGCCAAAAAGGGTGAAAACGCTCCCACACCCCCTCCTGGGAATTTCCAACCATACCCCACTGGTTTTGGTTCTCTGGACTGTGGAGAAAACTGAGCTCAGGCTCGGGGAGCCTGGCTCGGAAAGCAGGACCGAACTGGAGGAGTTGGCACTCTTGAAGTGTCAGGACCCTTAGAGCTCCATCCCATGACCTGCAGACATCTGCCTACAGAGGCCTGTGAGGTTTGGAGGGTTGGCTTGGCAGCACAGCTCTGCTTCAGGCACCCCATCCCCTGGTTTGAGGGACAGAGAGGGAAAGGGAGGAAAGGGAGAGGACAAAGAGCGAGGAGAACTGAGCCCGTCCTGGAACACTGCTGAGAAGAGGGGGAGAAAGGGGAGGCACTTCATAAACCGTGAAAACTTTCAGTCCCAGGGTTCCTACAGCTGCCTCCAGGCCCAGAAAACACCTCCAGGGCTGCTCTCAACAGCTGGGAACAGCAGCAGATGGGAACGTGATGCTGCTAGCCAGCAATTAGCACAAATGAGGGTCAATCACAGCCGGTTCGGGAGGAGCAGAGGAGATGCAGCTGAATCTCTGCTCTTTCATCCCTTCCTTCCTCCTGTTTCAAAGAGCAGGAGAGGCAGCAGGGACCAGGGCTGGGCTCTGGAGGTGGCCGAGGAGGTTGTGTCACACCTGGGGGGGTGACAGCCTCTGATGCCAGCGTGCCCAGCAGCTCAGAGCAGTGCCCAGAGCGTGCCAGACGCTTTTGTTTGTTCTCCTGGTGTTTGGAAAAACAGAGTTTTGCTGGTTATTCTTCCCCTCTCTGGCTACAAACCCTCCAGGCTTTAAATAAAGGGAAATAAACAATTCCCTGTGACATTTGCAAAGTTTCTACAACCGCATTTCAGTGAAGCTAAGTTTGGTCTGAGCTTCTCTAAAGAAAAAGGTGAGGAAGAGGAGGGAGCAGCCCTTGTGCAGGAGGTGCCTGGCTCTGCCATGTGGGAGCAGCTTTTGGGCTATATTAAAAAGGCAGAAAAACCTATAAAAACCAGGTACAAGTTCATAGAATTTGGGGGTGGATTTGGTACCCCTTTATCAGGGAAACCTTTATTAGAGGCTCATTAGAGGCTCATTAAAAGCCACCGAGTCCCGGCTGGGGCCGGGAGGGGGCGCGGGGCCACCCGGGCTCGGTGCAGAAACTTTGAGTCACTCGCTGGGTGTTTTGGAGCGAAATTCGGAGCTGCCGCGGCCCCTTCCCGGCCCATTGTTGTGGTTTGACAATCACATTTTCCTGTTTTTAAAGCAAATGTTTTTCTCTCCCCTGGGGCCGTAACCGAAGCCTCGCGAGCGCAGCGGAGGAAGGTACCGGGGGGGGGTCGGGCCTTCAGAGACCCCCGGGGGGCTACGGATATTGAGAGACCCCCGGGGGTTGTGGGCCTGGAGAGACCCCCGGGGGGTGCTGCGGACATTGAGAGACCCCCAGGGGGCTCCTGACCCCCCCGGCATCGCCCCTTCCCTCCCATCTCCTCTCCCTTTGCGCAACGGCAGCAGCGGGAGGCTGAAGGAGGCAGAAGTGTGTTTATTTTTATTTTTTTACTCTTTTTTTTTTTTCTTTTTTGAAGTCGACGCTTCCTCTTTGCCCCGCTGTGGTTTCACAGGACACGGGGGTATTTTTGTAGGTCTTATTCAAGGAGTGTCTATTTAAAAGAAACTTTTGGGCTGTTGAGCACATGTTACCCTTCAGTGCGAAGCGGAGGATGGGGCTCGTGGGGAAGTGGGGGGGCTGGTGGCACCCCCGGAGCCACTTGGGCTGTCTNTTTTTTTTTTTTCTTTTTTGAAGTCGACGCTTCCTCTTTGCCCCGCTGTGGTTTCACAGGACACGGGGGTATTTTTGTAGGTCTTATTCAAGGAGTGTCTATTTAAAAGAAACTTTTGGGCTGTTGAGCACATGTTACCCTTCAGTGCGAAGCGGAGGATGGGGCTCGTGGGGAAGTGGGGGGGCTGGTGGCACCCCCGGAGCCACTTGGGCTGTCTGAGGGTGCTGGAGGTCTCCGAGTCCCCACGGAGGGTGGACCCACCGAGGCGTGGGCAGAGGAGGGGCAAGACAAGGGAGTGCGGAGGAGAAAACGCATTTATTATTCAAGTTCCTGTGTGCAGAGTGTCTGCACGCTCCCAGATTTGCATTGAAATAGGAATCATTCGACTTTCACTGAATGAAAGTCAAGAAGTTTTAACGCCGAGTGCTGGCTCTGCAGCTGTGCCTGGTGTTTCCAGGCAAGGTGCAGCTGGGGCTAAAAGCCACCAGGAGTGGGCTAATTCTTGCCCAGCGTGACCAGGACTTGCTCAACGCTGCTCTGGCCTCGTTTCCTGCACTCAGAGCTGTGCTGAGCCCCTGGGATGTGGCACAAACCCCTCGGTGCTCGGTCCCTGTTTCCCCAGCGTCTCCTCCCCACGTTGCCCAACTCAGGGTGTGAGAGGCTGCTCCTGTTCCGTGCATCAGCAAATAAAAAAAGGCACCAAGCGCTGGTGTTGTGCCCCAGTCAGCAACTCGCCCACCTGCCTGCCAGGCCAGCCCATCCTGCTGCTCTTCCTGGCAGCATCAGCAGAGCTCGGCCTCCAACCTTCCCAAGCATCCCAAATTCCATCTCCAGCAGGGAAAAAACAGAGGGAAAAAGGAGAAAGTCTGTGCTGGGAAGGTGGAGGTTGGGAGGAGTGTGTTAATCCCTGCCTGGGGCACTGGGTGGGCTCTCGGTGCACATTTGGGGATGTGTTTTTGGCACATCTTTTGGCAGGCAGTGCCACGCAGGGCCCTGCCAGCACAACAGTTCAACATCCAAGTGTTCTCCTGGGCACCTCTGCCTGCCGTGGAGATCCTGGGCAGCTCTCTCTGCTCCCAGGGCTCGGGGTGAGCCAGCCCCGTGCCAGGAGCAGGCTGGCTGCTGCCCAAATTCCCAGCTCCATAAAGCAGGGTAGGCCCAAGCACCCCAAATTCCACCTCCAGCAGGGAAAAAACAGAGGGAAAAAGGAGAAAGTCTGTGCTGGGAAGGTGGAGGTTGGGAGGAGTGTGTTAATCCCTGCCTGGGGCACAGGGTGGGCTCTCGGTGCACATTTGGGGATGTGTTTTTGGCACATCTTTTGGCAGGCAGTGCCACGCAGGGCACTGCCAGCACAACAGTTCAACATCCAAGTGTTCTCCTGGGCACCTCTGCCTGCCGTGGAGATCCTGGGCAGCTCTCTGCTCCCAGGGCTCGGGGTGAGCCAGCCCCGTGCCAGGAGCAGGCTGGCTGCAGCCCAAATTCCCAGCTCCATAAAGCAGGGTAGGCCCAAGCACCCCAAATTCCACCTCCAGCAGGGAAAAAACAGAGGGAAAAAGGAGAAAGTCTGTGCTGGGAAGGTGGAGGTTGGGAGGAGTGTGTTAATCCCTGCCTGGGGCACTGGGTGGGCTCTCGGTGCACATTCAGGGATGTGTTTTTGGCCGGGGGATGCCAGGCTGTGCCACGCAGGGCTCTGCCAGCACAACAGTTCAACACTCAGGTGTTCTCCGGAGATCCCGGGCAGCTCTCTCTGCTCCCAGGGCTCGGGGTGGGCCAGCCCCGTGCCAGGAGCAGGCTGGCTGCTGCCCAAATTCCCAGCTCCATAAAGCAGGGCGGGCCGGGGACGCTGCGCTCCTGCGTCACTCCTCACCTGCCACAGCCACCACCTACGTGGCCTCTTCTCCTCCAGATATTCCTTGCAGAATTGTTACTGTATATATTTATTTATTATTTTTTTAAGGTATTTTTTTACTTTAGTTGGGTTTTGAACTTGTTTAGAGGGGACATTTCAGGTTATTTGATTAGAAAACTTGTTTAGGGCTCGGCTTGTATTTTTTTTTTTAATTTATTTTTTACATTATTTAGGATTTTTTTATGTTTGGGTTAGGAGTTTTATTAGTTACTTTGGAAATTTAAGGTTTTATTTCAGAGCTGTTGATTTGTAAGAGAAAAGCAGCTTCCTCCGGGATGTGCCAGGGTAGATTCCCAAGGGTTGTGCTGTGGTTTTTGGGGTGCCCTGTGCAGAGGCAGGGATTGGAGTCGATGATCCATGTGGCTCCCTTCCCACTCAGGCTATTCCATGATTCCATTCTGCACCAGAATGGAACGATCTGCAAGAATGCTGGAGCTGCCTGAGCCTGGCTTGTCCTTCCCAATGAGTTTGAGCCTTTGGGATGATGAATTTAAGAGAATTCAGGGCACCAGACAGCAGAAAGAGCTCGATGGGGAGGATGAATCCCTTTTTCCAGCTGCTGTTCAGTGTAAACCATAGAATGCTCCCCACCTCTCTCACCTTTGGTTGGCTTCACTCAGTAATATGCAAATTTATGCAAAGTGGGGCCCGCTGGGACTTAGTTGTGAAGTTATTGACTGTTCTCAGAATGAGCTGTTAGTCACAAAAACCTTCGTCGGGGCAATTTGGGTGTTGCTGGGGCTCTGAAGGGACCAGAGCTGAGACTTCTGTTCTGGTGCTAATCTCCGAATCAGAGAGGCATTAAGTGTAACCCCTGTAATTCTGAATTATTTAAAACGCCCCTGTCACTGCTCTGCACTGAACTGTCGGGTGCTGTTTGAGGACTGTGCCTCTCCTCAGGTGAGTTTTTGCCAGGTTTTATTGTGGCTCACCGAGGCTTTGGAAATGAAAGGGAAGGAAAGGCTGATCTTGAAGAGAATGGGCAAAAATTAAAGGGAAAGAGAAAGCCCCGGGGTCGGGTGAGATGCACCGTGAAACCTCCCAGCCTCAGAGGATGCTGAAAATAACAGCTCTGTAAGCAGGGTTACAAATGTGCCGGCCCGTGGGCTCGATGTGTAACTTCCCAGAGCTGTTTTGGTGTCATAAAAGCGAGCAAAATAACTCAGCAAAAGCACATCCCTGCCCACCGAGTGTTTCGGTGTTGTCTCACCGCACCCACTGACCCCAGAGACTCCGGGGCTGCAGCTGAGCAGGGCTCCTCACCCCGGCACCGGGCAGGGCTCTGCTCTGGGTCTGAAGTGATTTCTTCCTTGGAAAAGAGAAGTGTAATTCAGCGGTTGGAGAATCCCCCCCGCGCTTTGGGTTTCCTGGAAAAGCAGCTGTTCCCTGGCCGAGGAGCTGCGGCCAAGCAGGCGCCTGCTCCCCCGCTGGCAGCGAGGCAACCTCGGGGTCTCTATGCGCTTTAGGACAGGATTTGAAGCCCCTGAGCAGAGGCACCTCCCTCCTTCGCTCTGAACTTGGTTCTGTTGCTTTCTTTGTGGTGCTCGGTTCCCCCGATCACTGCGTGGGGATGTTCCCTCTGTCCTGTGCTCACCTCATCCCGGGGGATGCTCCCTCTGTCCTGTGCTCACCTCATCCCGGGGGATGTTCCCTCTGTCCTGTGCTCACCTCATCCCGGGGGATG
>VZTN01019489.1:67040-130051 GCA_013400515.1 Erpornis zantholeuca | reverse complement strand
CTCTCTGCTCCCAGGGCTCGGGGTGAGCCAGCCCCGTGCCAGGAGCAGGCTGGCTGCTGCCCAAATTCCCAGCTCCATAAAGCAGGGTAGGCCCAAGCACCCCAAATTCCACCTCCAGCAGGGAAAAAACAGAGGGAAAAAGGAGAAAGTCTGTGCTGGGAAGGTGGAGGTTGGGAGGAGTGTGTTAATCCCTGCCTGGGGCACAGGGTGGGCTCTCGGTGCACATTCAGGGATGTGTTTTTGGCCGGGGGATGCCAGGCTGTGCCACGCAGGGCTCTGCCAGCACAACAGTTCAACACTCAGGTGTTCTCCGGAGATCCCGGGCAGCTCTCTCTGCTCCCAGGGCTCGGGGTGGGCCAGCCCCGTGCCAGGAGCAGGCTGGCTGCTGCCCAAATTCCCAGCTCCATAAAGCAGGGCGGGCCGGGGACGCTGCACTCCGGGAATGTCACTCCTGCGTCACTCCTCACCTGCCACAGCCACCACCTACGTGGCCTCTTCTCCTCCAGATATTCCTTGCAGAATTGTTACTGTATATATTTATTTATTTTTTTTTTAAGGTATTTTTTTACTTTAGTTGGGTTTTGAACTTGTTTAGAGGGGACATTTCAGGTTATTTGATTAGAAAACTTGTTTAGGGCTCGGCTTGTATTTTTTTTTTTAATTTATTTTTTACATTATTTAGGATTTTTTTATGTTTGGGTTAGGAGTTTTATTAGTTACTTTGGAAATTTAAGGTTTTATTTCAGAGCTGTTGATTTGTAAGAGAAAAGCAGCTTCCTCCGGGATGTGCCAGGGTAGATTCCCAAGGGTTGTGCTGTGGTTTTTGGGGTGCCCTGTGCAGAGGCAGGGATTGGAGTCGATGATCCATGTGGCTCCCTTCCCACTCAGGCTATTCCATGATTCCATTCTGCACCAGAATGGAACGATCTGCAAGAATGCTGGAGCTGCCTGAGCCTGGCTTGTCCTTCCCAATGAGTTTGAGCCTTTGGGATGATGAATTTAAGAGAATTCAGGGCACCAGACAGCAGAAAGAGCTCGATGGGGAGGATAAATTCCCTTTTCCAGCTGCTGTTCAGTGTAAACCATAGAATGCTCCCCACCTCTCTCACCTTTGGTTGGCTTCACTCAGTAATATGCAAATTTATGCAAAGTGGGGCCCGCTGGGACTTAGTTGTGAAGTTATTGACTGTTCTCAGAATGAGCTGTTAGTCACAAAAACCTTCGTCGGGGCAATTTGGGTGTTGCTGGGGCTCTGAAGGGACCAGAGCTGAGACTTCTGTTCTGGTGCTAATCTCCGAATCAGAGAGGCATTAAGTGTAACCCCTGTAATTCTGAATTATTTAAAACGCCCCTGTCACTGCTCTGCACTGAACTGTCGGGTGCTGTTTGAGGACTGTGCCTCTCCTCAGGTGAGTTTTTGCCAGGTTTCATTGTGGCTCACCGAGGCTTTGGAAATGAAAGGGAAGGAAAGGCTGATCTTGAAGAGAATGGGCAAAAATTAAAGGGAAAGAGAAAGCCCCGGGGTCGGGTGAGATGCACCGTGAAACCTCCCAGCCTCAGAGGATGCTGAAAATAACAGCTCTGTAAGCAGGGTTACAAATGTGCCGGCCCGTGGGCTCGATGTGTAACTTCCCAGAGCTGTTTTGGTGTCATAAAAGCGAGCAAAATAACTCAGCAAAAGCACATCCCTGCCCACCGAGTGTTTCGGTGTTGTCTCACCGCACCCACTGACCCCAGAGACTCCGGGGCTGCAGCTGAGCAGGGCTCCTCACCCCGGCACCGGGCAGGGCTCTGCTCTGGGTCTGAAGTGATTTCTTCCTTGGAAAAGAGAAGTGTAATTCAGCGGTTGGAGAATCCCCCCCGCGCTTTGGGTTTCCTGGAAAAGCAGCTGTTCCCTGGCCGAGGAGCTGCGGCCAAGCAGGCGCCTGCTCCCCCGCTGGCAGCGAGGCAACCTCGGGGTCTCTATGCGCTTTAGGACAGGATTTGAAGCCCCTGAGCAGAGGCACCTCCCTCCTTCGCTCTGAACTTGGTTCTGTTGCTTTCTTTGTGGTGCTCGGTTCCCCCGATCACTGCGTGGGGATGTTCCCTCTGTCCTGTGCTCACCTCATCCCGGGGGATGTTCCCTCTGTCCTGTGCTCACCTCATCCCGGGGGATGCTCCCTCTGTCCTGTGCTCACCTCATCCCGGGGGATGCTCCCTCTGTCCTGTGCTCACCTCATCCCGGGGGATGCTCCCTCTGTCCTGTGCTCACCTCATCCCGGGGGATGCTCCCTCTGTCCTGTGCTCACCTCATCCCGGGGGATGCTCCCTCTGTCCTGTGCTCACCTCATCCCGGGGGATGTTCCCGCTCTTCTGCCCCCGGCTCATCCCTGCTCGCCCCGGCGCCGCGGGAACTGCCCCGTCCCGGTCCCCCGGGCAGGGACCGAGACACCGGGCACGGGCAGGTGCCAGGTGGAAGCGCCCGGCTCCAACTCGGTGCGCGGAGCTCTCCCCGGGCTCGGCCGTTCTGCCGCCCCTTCCCCAGCACTTCGGTGGCTCCGCCATCACCCGGGATGGGCGGGCTCGGGATCAAGTTTGGCATCCAGCGACCAGCACCGGGGCGCCGATTCCCGCCGCCCGGGTCTCTCCAGTGGCTGGAAGTCGCCGCTCCCGGTCCCTGGTGTCGCGGAGCTCTGACCCGTAACGCCCCGTCCGGTCCCGGCCCGTCCCGGGGGCGGAGTGGCACCGCCCGCAGCTCCCTCCNCCGGGACAAGGGGACACCGGGACAAGGGGACACCGGGACAAGGGGACACCGGGACAAGGGGACACCGGGACAAGGGGACACCGCGGCCAGGGGACACCGCGGCCAGGAGCACTCGCGGGTCTGTCCCCCCGGGGGTTGTGGGGTCCTCGTCCCCTCTCCGCGTCCCGGCTCGGCTCCGTTCCCCGAGCAGGGAGCAGGGTGGGCGGGACGGGGGTGTCCATCCCGGGGGTGTTGGATCCCGGCAGTGCCGGCCTGGGGTCTGCAGCTCCAGCCGCGGCTCCGTGGGGTGTCGGTGACCCCGGATCGAGGGACAGCTGCTGGCAGGGCTGTCAGCCCCGGTACCGGAGGCGCTGTGCCGGTGCCGGGGGCAGCATCGGGGGATGGCGACTCCCAGAGCAGCTGATCCACCCCGGAGGAGCCCCTGTCCCGTGGAATGCGTGCGTGAGGCTGCGGGGCTCAGCCGGGACAAGCTGCCAGAGCTGAGAGAGAGAGCTCAGGCTCACGAGTCCCCGACTCACTGGGTCCAGCGAGGCCCGCAGACCCGTGGCTGCCTTCGAGAGCAAGTGTTCAGATGTGGCAAAGCCGAGCCTGTGGTTTGCTGGAATGTTTTTGTGCTAATCCTGTTGCCTTTCCCTTCGGAAGGCCGGCAGCGCGTGCAGGGAGCGGGGCTGTGAGGAGCAGACAGGAGGCTCGTTCTTGGTGTCTGTGCTGCAAGGGCACCTCCGTCTCTCCAAATACCTTGTGGAGAAAGGATGTGCACTGGGAAAAGAGCTGTGGATGCCCCGAATACCCCAGATCCGTCTGGCAGAGCCACGAGCCAGTGCAGCCACAGATCCGTGCGCCGTCCGAGGTTTGCCCTGCGCTGGCAATCCCTGGGCTCCCAGAAAGCAGCTGCCCACACCTTTTTCCGTGGTAAAGGTGTTATCTGTGGTCTGGAGGCTTTGCTGAGTAATGGGATGTTGGGAGACTCCTGCAGAGGAGGTGTGGGATGTTTCAGCCTCGGCTCGGGCAGGAGAAGCGAGGAGTCGCTCATGGGAGAGGGGAGGGAAGCGAGTGGCTGGAGGGTTTGGATTCTGTGCCAGTGTTTTCCCGACAGGATGAGCTGTGAGTGGTCCTGCCCCGGGTTTGTTCCAGCAGACGGAGCTCCGGGAGGATGGGGAGTGTGGGCCCCGCTCCGAGGGCCCGGATGCGATGCCTCTGACCAGATGTTTGCAGAGGGTTCCAGCCTGAAATCTCAGCCTTTCTCAGGAGATCTCAGGCGCTTCCTGGTTTGCAGCGAGGGTCGGAGGATTTCAGCACTTCCTACTCTCTGCCTGATGTGAGCAGGAAGTGGGAGCGTGAAAATGGCAGCAGAGGCTCCCGCAGTGGGGCTGGAAGCTCAGCAGGGAGCGTGTGGGGTGGCAGTGGGGTTACACCTGTCCTGAGCAGGGTCCTGAACCCTTCGGACGTGTCCTTTGGGAAGGGACAGGTCCCAGTGTCAGGGCTGGTCCAAGAGTGAGTCTGGTCCTTCAGCAGCATAGCAGGGATGGAGGTGAGTGTGGACAGGCACACAGGAGCTTGTCTTTTCCTGCAGTTATTAAATGGCTTCATTGGGAACCTCCCCGGGGCAGGGAGAGGCTCTGGCTGGATGCTGGCTGCTGTCCTGGGCGGCTCTGATCCGGCAGGGGCGTTCCAGTGTGACACCCTGTGCTCCATGAAGCAGCGAAGAGAAGAAACTCCATGTCCTCCTGAGACTGTGGGCCTGGATTTGTGTTGAGAGCTGGGGAATTCAGGTGGCTGGAGCATGAGTGGCTGGCCCTGGTTTCTGTGTTCACACTTGGCTGGCTGGGGATTGGAGTCGAGACCCAGCTTCCGTCAGGGGTTGGAGGCTGGTGGCTCCAAGTCCTCTGAGGCCCTGGGGATGTGAGGGCCCACGTGGATGTGGGTGGCTTTGGGACACTTGATGCCAAAAAGTTCCCCCACCGTGGGACACTGGGATGGGAACAATTCTGTGGAAGCTGAAAGGCAATGCTGCAAAAACTCTGAACCATTTAGAAACTGTTGAAAGAAAAATGAGGTTTGAAAACGTCAGTTGTAAGGAGACCTTGTGTGTTTGGAGTCTGTGGCTCAGATTTTCAGGCTTTTTCCTGTTCCAGCAGTGGGACACAATGGCATACGTGCTTTTTCAGTGAGTCTGGGAAATCCTGCAATCATGGATTTAACAGCTGGGACCTTGAGGAGGGGAAAAAACAAACAAGTGTGTTGGCAATGCTCCGAAACCGAGGCAGCTCCTTCTGCCCCGCTGCCCGACTCCGGCAGGGGAGGTGGCGAATCTCCTCTTCCATCTCTGGTTCAGACATCAGACCTGGGTTGTTCTGATCTGATTTATTGCCTTTTGATCTCCGTCCAGCCCCGTCGCTGCTCTCTGGGACAGCGCAGGAGGGAGGTGAGTCAGTCCTGGAGCTGGAGCTGCCGAGTCCTCGCCGGTGTCTGTGTCTCACTCCCTTGCTATGCTCCCCGAGGGCAGGAATGCATCCGTCCCGTTCAGGCTCTGCCGGCTCCCCATTAACAGCTTCTCTGCGGACCTGGGTGTCCCTGCCGAGGCGGGGAGAGGACGGACGGGCAGAGCAGCGTGTCCTGCCCGTCCCGAGTGGGCTCGCGTCAGGCTTGGGTAGACCCGCCTGGCACGGCCGGTCCTTGTTTGCGGCTCTGAGTGCCCTAAAAATACCTCGGAAAGCCCTGCTGGGAGCAGCCCCGCGGCCTCGCCAGCGGCCGGGATGTTTTCCTGCCTTTGGTGCCTTCGCACTCAGGGTTTGTTTCTGGTCACCCCACGCCCACCTCCTCGGGCCGCCTGCTCTGCTCAGGTGCCTTTCCCGAAGGGCAGGGCTGGGCCAGGGTTGGTTAGGGGCGATTCTGTCGCTCGGAGAAGGCCTGAGTTGGCACATTTGCTGTTTGATGTGATGCTGTCATGAAGCTTTCGAGGGGGTGTCCAGAGTTTTGGGGCATGCAGGGCTGGTAAATGTTCACTTTTTAGCAGAAAAACTCTTGTTAAGCCGAGGGAATTTAGGAGAGCAGTGCTGGCCTGCAGAACGCAGGCGAGGGATTTGTTTTCTTTCTCTTGGAGAGCTCTGTCTTCCCTTGAAGCCTCCTTCCCGATATAGCAGCAGTTGCTAACTCTGAATGAATGCCCCGAATTCCGGCAGCGCCGAGCAGGATTTGGCCGCTGGGGTTTGAGTTTGGCCTGGGTGGCACCGTCCCAGTCAGTTGTCACACTATAAATAGCACACGGAGCCCGAGCGCCCGCTGGACTGAGTTTGGAGATTTCCCAGACTCACCTCGGAGCGGGAGCTAAGGCAGAGCGGGGCTGGAGGCAGCTCAGCCAGGGCAGAGCTGCGGGTGCCACTCGTCCCCCTCACCGCGGAGCCTCTTGGGCAATACCCGAGGATGCTGAGGAAAGAGCCTTGAGTCAGTGCCATGCTGTCACCCAGGGAGGCCTCCAGCAGGGAGGGGACATCCTCAGGGTGGGTCTCCATGGAGGTCCCAGCCCCACAGAGGGGCTGGAGCGAGGCAGTGGCCATCAAATCCAATACCTGCACCATCCATCCCACCTTTGGATTTGTCTCCCCTCAACCCTAACACTTCTTAGGTCTCTCCGTGCTCAAGGCCAGGTGTGGTGTACTCAATCTGCTGGGAGAAGAATTAGGATGGCGTTTGTGGGGTTTTCCTTGGGGCCCTGCCCCTCAGCACGGTGACAAAGCACCCCCATCCCCCCAGATCCGTTGAGTTTTGTCCCGTGAGGTGTTGGTATCCTGGAGCAGGAACGGTGCCAGCAGCAGAATTGGCTCCTCTGCAGGGCAGCATTGCAGAGCTGGATCAAAACCCAGCTCACACCAGTGCAAAACAAACCCTGCTGCGCCGGGCACGCTCACGGCTCTGGGCTGGAAAGGTGGCACCGAGGGCAGGGAGCAGGAGGACAGATCTGGGGGAAGAGCTGGGACCTGGGGGTGGCTCACACTGGTCTCCAGGAGAGCCCAGTTTCTCTTCATGGAGAGAATTTTTACGAGTGTGGGGTGTCCCTGTCAGTGGTGCCGGCCTGGAGCATCCTCCCAGTGCTTCCCTGGGTCGTCCCCCATTTCACTTGGGTCATCTGCTGCTCTGAAAGAAAGCAACGTGTCCAAGGAGCCTCTGGAGCATCCTGGAAGTGCCTGGGAGTTCAGCTCTGGGGAGGTGGAAGCCAGGGAGATCTCCCGGGAGGAGAGACTCCCTGATGCTGCAGGAAGGATTTGGGATGTGGTGCTGGGGTTCTTGAGCCTCCAGGGAGGGAGGACCTCCCTTGGAAGGAGGATCTCTCATGGAAGGAGGATCTCTTACGCAAGGGAGGGGAGAACTGTTGATGCTGAGGCTGCTTTTTCAAAAGCCGCTGTTGCGTAAGGGGAGCCTTGGGCAGCACAGAAAATGTGGAGAACTTCCTCGCGAAGCTGGAGACAAAGCCAGGATTGCTCTCTCAGTTTCTTTCTTCCTTTATGCTTTCCTAAACTTCAAGGCTTATGTAAATTCTCCAGGTTTGCCCAGGGCTCGATGCACTGATGATAACTTTCATACGTAGCCTGGGGGTGCAACTTCCACGTGAAAATTGTCTCTTCTGCTCCTGCCTCGGCCTCTTTGCTCCATCCAGCTGCCTTCAGCAGCTCTGGGGAGGCTGCTGGAAGCAGCTGCTCTCGGGGTTATCTTCAGCGGCTGCAGGGTGGGAATATTCCCAGCAGAGCTGTGTCTGAGGCTGGCTGTGCTCCTGCTCCCTCCTTCTCCCACGTCCCCTGCCTTGCTCACTCACAGGTTTTGCTGTGTCCTTCCTGTCACCTCTGTGTCACCCCTGGTCCTCTCTGTCCTGCTCTGGGGCCGAGGTAGGGCCTGGCACGTGGCTCTTTGCTCTCCTAGAACGGAGGAGAGCTCCTGCTGGCACAGGGACAGCAGAGCTGGGCCACGCTCTGGGATAATGGAACTGCACGTTAAGCAGATCTGTGGCTTGTGATGGTTATTCAGCCTTTGGAAGCTGGGTTTAACTGAAAGGCCTTAATTGGCCGTCGCTGTCTGGGTCAGAGATGGAATCGGAGGTGCCCTGTTCCCCCTCGTGCCCTGGGTGAGTTTTTGGAGGGTGTTTTTAGAACAGATGAAGCTGTTTGGGGAATTTCATAGAATCATGGAATGGTTTGGGTTGGGAGGGACCTTAAAGCTCACCCAGTGCCACCCCTGCCACGGGCAGGGACACATTCCCAGGGTGCTCCAAGCCCCATCCAGCCTGGCCTTGGGCACTGCCAGGGATCCAGGGGCAGCCACAGCTTCTGTGGGTACCCTGTGCCAGGGCCTGCCCACCCTCACAGGGAGGAATTCTCTCCTATTTCCCACTGTAGGCTCTGTCAATCCCTGCTGGTGACTTACTCCTGACCAAAAACCCAGGAGAAAGCACATTTCTGGGATCTGAGTGAGCTGGCAGAGCACACTGGCATCACGAATATTCAAATGCAGCTGCTGATGGGATGGACACACTGAGAACTGGCAGGGCCTGGTTTCAGGTACTGAGTTTGATCTCCAGAAACTGCAGCCTGTGTGTTTGTTTTCCCTGGTATCTAAGGGTTCAAATCAAACACGCTCCCAGAATTGCCATTTAAATTTCCCTGCATTAATCTTGGTGCTGGTTGTTAACCAGGACCAGATCTTTCCTCCCCACATCTGGTGCAATCCCAGCCCTTCCTTCCAGGTCTGAGCTGAGCCAGGAGCTGCGAGAGGCTGCTTGGGCAGAGCTGGGGTTTGGGGGTGCTCCTCTTTCCTCAGTCCTTTCGACTCCTTTGAGCCTCCTTCGGCCACAGCAGCATCTCTGCAATTCCTGCTCCACGGAGGTGCCTGGGCAGGCTGAACCTGTGGCAACAGGCTGGGCTCGACGTGGGCAGCGCGGTGTGGGCAGCGCGGGAGGAGGTCTGTGCTGGGCTCTGCCTGCATCCCAGCCCCGAGAAGCTGTGGCCACGCTGGGCTGCTGGGCTCCAGCTCCCTGCACCTCCCGGTGGGCTCAGCCCTGGGGATGCTCGGGGGCTTTGGGGCTGGGGACAGCCCCCTCGGGCTCCCGGCGCTGCAGACACGCCGTGGTTTGGGGTTGGGGGGGACGGGGGTGGTCTCGGGGGCTGTCGCGGCGTTCGCTTCGCCCCAAAGGCGCTCAACTGCAGCCTTACCTGCTGCTACCCGAGCCTCTCTCGGTGAGGTGAGAGTTGTTGTGCAGAGTTTCCTCTTTTATATCCTCTTATGTCACGCAGCCCCGGCGGCTGAGCGCGCCCGAAATAGCTGCCAATCCCGGGAGGTTTCACTTCAAGGTCTCTATTCTTGGCTCGCCGGCGTTACTCAGTCATGAGCTCAGGGACCGCGGCGTGAGGACCAGCGGCGAGTGCCATGCAGGGCTCCGGGGTGGCTCCGAGGGGACGCTGCGGGCACAGCCCGGCTCGGCAGCCTCCCGGCCGCGGGCTCTGAGGGACCCCGCGGGGGTGGGTATGAAATAAGCGCTGCCGCAGCCGCTGCGTTCCCGGCGGAGGCAGAGCCGCTCCGGGCCGGGATGAGTCAGTTCTGAGAAGCTGCTCCGCGGCCCCGGTTACGCCTGACCCAGCTCGGCACGGTTCGGATGCTCTCGCTGCTGCGCCGAGGACCGGGTGGGCGGCAGGGGTGAAGCAGAAGTGAATGTGGGATGCGGAGCCGCGGCTTCCCGGGAGAGGAACTCGCTGGATGTTCTCAGGGCGCCGCGCCGGGGCTGGAGATCTCCACCACGCTGGTGATGTTCAGTCCGTCCTGTAAGTGCTTCTCCCATCCCTGGGGATTTTCTCCTTCCCCGCACGGCTGTGAGCTCTGGCGGGGCTGGGGGAAGGTGTGCGGGGAGCATCCTCCAGGATGTGCACGGAAAGGGAACCCCGGGTTCGCTCCTGGGCCTGGGGAGGAGCTCCCGCCTGGGTCCGGTGGGCACGGCCACCACCGGGACAGGCTCAGGGCACTGAGGGGTGATGTCCTGGACGAGGGTCCCAGCTCGGGGTCGTTCTGCAGCCTTGGAGGCACGGGAGGGGAGCGACAGCTACAGCAGCAGACACAGGACAGATCCTTTGGCATCTGCATTTTCTGGCTGTCTCAGAGCGAACTCTCGAGTCGCCCACCAGCTCTGCTCAGATCTGGTGATGGCACTGCCTGGGGGGATGCAGAGGGACCCTGGACGGTACTTCTGTGGGACTTTGGCTATTTTTGAGGGCTCTTCTTGGGAGGAACCTCATTTTCCAGACTTCCTCACAATTCCTTCAACATTTTCAAGCGATTCTGTCTGACTCCAACCTTGCTGGGTTAGGTGCATTTCCACCCTGGCGTGCCCGGTTTGGGGCAGGGACAGCATCCTGCACCTGGGGGGTTTATGGCACAGGGGGAAAAGCCCATCCCGGGTGAGAAAGGTTCTGGTTGTGGCTTTGGAGCTGCTGGGAGGTGGTTGGGGCTCTGTACGTGGGGTTGCTGGGGAGGGAGTGTTGTGTTCCGAGCTCGCATCCTGCCTACGCTGCGGGGAAGGGTCACGTGCACCCGAGGCCTTTGTCCTGTGCCTCGCTGCTTTTTTTAAAATTTATTTTTAGGTGCTCTCTGGCTTCCTCTTCCTCCTTCGCCGCGCTGCACTCCCTCTTTCTAACTCCCTCTTCTAGGATTGCTTTTTGAACAGTCAGTTCCTCCTTAAACCCATTTTTGCAGGCCTTTGTCTGCGCTTGGGAGCCAGCCCAGTTCAGCATTAGCAGCTGCTGGCTCCTCTGGGTAAGCAAGAACAAATAAAGGTTTACACTGAATGAATCATTTGAGCCTTATCTGTCGTTCCCAGTCGGGACAGCTGTGCAACTTCTGCTGGAGTGCCTGGAGGGCACGGAGGCTCCTCAGAACTGCTCCTCCTGCCAGTGGCTCCTCCTGCCAGTGGCCAGCCTGAATGGGTTTGTGCTGCTGATGCCAGAGTTGCCTCAGAGAATCCTTCCTGGGTGTCCGAGCTCTATCCCAGGCTTGCTTTGGAAGCTCCACTCTGGAATGGTTCCCTTTCCGTAAAGACTTTGCTCCACTTGGCTGCTTTGGCCTCGTGCATGCTTTGGGTGGTTTGGTCAGTGGGTGAGAATGCAGAAGTGTCGTGGTGGGAGCCACATCCTCGTGGGATCCTGGTCGTGGTGGGATCCTGGTCGTGGTGGGATCCTCATCCTGGGTGGGATCCTCATCCTGGGTGGGATCCTGGTCATGGTGGGATCCTGGTCGTGGTGGGATCCTCATCCTGGTGGGATCCTGGTCGTGGTGGGATCCTGGTCATGGTGGGATCCTGGTTGTGGTGGGATCCTCATCCTGGTGGGATCCTGGTTATGGTGGGAGCCACATCCTGGTGGGATCCTGGTTGTGGTGGCATCCTCGTGGTTGTGGGATCCTGGTCGTGGTGGGATCCTCGTGGTGGATGAGCTTTGAAGGCAGGCAGGGCAATGTGGGTCTGAGCTCCTGGCATCTCCCGGGCTGTGTGAGACAGCACAGCACTCAGGAGCTGTGGTGTGGCTTTGCTGGTTTAAGAGGCAGGATTTGCAGATAAGTGGCCTCAGTTGGTTTAATACCAATTGTGGGAGGAGGGAGGGGACAGCAGATAAAGCCTTGGGCTCGTGCCCGGGGAGTTTGGATCTGACACCAAGGTGAGGAGTTGGATCCTGGGCACAGAGGGTTCTTGAGGGAACCTGGATCCATCACCCCTGGATCCATCACCCCTGAATCCATCACCTCTGGATCCATCACCTCTGGATCCATCACCCCTGGATCCATCACCCCTGGATCCATCACCCCTCCCCTTCACCCCAGCAGCTCCGAGTGCCCCATGCTGGGCTGAGCAGACAGGGCCTGCACAACCCCACAAGGCTGGGGTGGAACCTGCTTTTCCTGCAGGGCAGAGCAGCTCTCAGCCACTCTGCCTTTCACCCAAGTGTGCCCAGCCAGGGCTTGGCTTTTGTGCCCTTAACTCATTTTTTAGCCATTAGGTGGACGGGGCAGAAATGCTGCTGGGTTTGTGCGGGCAGCGTTGGTGGAGCTGTGGGGCTGTGAGTTGTGACTCCTGTGGTGGCTCCATCCCCGGCAGGGATCCTGGATCCCCCCTTCCCCACCAGCTGCAGGCTCCATAAAGGGAGCAGGAATAATTCACCTGGATTAAACCACAAATCTTCCCTCTCCTTCCAAGGCTCTGCCGCCGTAAACAGCCGCGGGCTGGGGTAGGTGAGCGGAGCCAAGGCCTCGTGTCCACAAATGACTAAATCCTGCCTGAAAAGTCAAAGTATGAAAACATTATTTTTTGGTTTTGGCTGAGCCTCGTGGACTGCTGGGAACGAGCCACCTTGGCCACCTCTGGACATTGCCTGCGGCTCTGCCCACCTTGCAGGCGGCGAGGAGGGTGGAGGAAGGCTGGTGGTGATGTGGGGAGGGCTGGTGGGGGTTTGGGGTGCAGGGGAGTGCCCAGGGGGTGCCAGTTGTCACCTCCTGGGTCAGGAGCCTCACTGGGCCCTGAGGAGGGTCTGTCACAAGCTCTCCAGAGCTGCCACTCTGCATCCCTGCTCCCAGATTGCTTCTCCCTCCCGTGCTCGCGTCTCCAGCTGCCCAGGCTGGGGAATTTCCTGCTGCTGGAGATGGATAACACTGGTGTTGGGCTTCATCTCCCTTCGCAGCCTCCTGGGGGGAACCTGAGCCCATTCCCAGCTTGTTGGGCTCTCCCATCTCGCAGCCACTGGCAGGGGCAGTGTGTGGCTGGATCCAGAGGTGGATCCCTGATCCGGGATCCCTGCACTGTTCCCAGGTGCCCGGAGCCGCTGGCACTGGGCTGGCAGCCGCCAGCCCCCGGTGCGTGGCCAGGCCTGGCGGTGAGACGCTGGTATGCGAGATGTAAACTCAATCCCAAAGTTTAGATTACAGCCCTGCGAAAAACATCAGCTCCCCTAAATGGAGCCCAGATGGTGGCGGAAGCCTCGAAGCCGAGGGCCAGGAGTTGCAGGAACTGTGTGAGCAGAGGGCCCGGGGCTGTGGGGGAGGGAGAAGAAGGGAGCTGGGGTTACGGCATCGAAGGTTGGTTCCTAAACCAGCTCTGTTTGTCCACCTCATCCCCTTGGAAACAGCCAGGGATGACAAAAGTCATCCCAGGGAGCGCAGCCTTTCCAAAGCCGAGGTTTCTCACGGAGTTGAGCACCCGAGGCTGTGAGCACACGAGCTCTGCTCTCCCCAGAGCTCTGCCAGAGCAGGAGGGTCCCAGTGCCCTCATCTGGGCAGGTCCAGAGCTGAGCCCAGGCGAGGGGCTGGTGCCCCAAAATCTGGGGATGCTCAGGGAGAGAGTGCAGAGAGAGCTCTGCAGCTCTCAGAGGTGCTCAGAGCATCCTCCTGCTGAGGGGGGAGCGTTCCCTGAGCAGTTCTGTCAGGAGAGAGGTGATGCTGTGCTGGAGCCCTCCAAAACCACTGCAGGCCTGAACCTCCTGTGCTTTTGGGTGGTGCCAAAAAGCATCAGGTGGGAGTAAGGAAATAGGACATCAGGTGGGAGTAAGGATTCGTGACTCTTCGACGCTCTTAGTGCAGTGTCAGCACTGTACTCCCCACTTCAGAAAGGGCAGCGACCAAAAAAGGCTCAAAGCTGCAAAAAAGGAGGCCCTGCCTTGCAGGGAGAGGTGATGGTGAAGCCCAGGCTGGGCAGAGCAGAGTCGAGGCCTCGGCTCCTTTGGCGGCTGGAGCAGAGCAGGAGGTGTTGGAGGCAGAGGTTGACTCGTGGTTTGCACCTTGGCCTCGTCTGTCCTGCCTGAAGGATCCTGGCACTGCCACATCTGCTCAGGGCTCAAATCACAGCACCAGGGAGTCCCCGCAGGAGAAGCATCAGGAGTCAGCCCCGGCCCTCCCAGGGCTCGGCGAGGCTCGTTCGTGGTTCCTTGTGGGTTCCTTGGCTGCCTCCCTGTTTGTGCTCCGAGGTGTGAGTTTGTATCAATGACCAACCCTTGAAAGCTCTGTCAGGAGCAGGGAACTGGGAGGGTTTGTGTTGTTTCTGCCTCGGTGGGACCTCGCTGTCAGCGCTGGATTCTCGGGGTGTCTGTCTGGCTTAGTCATGGGAACTGCTCCGGGGTGGAGGTTCTGTCCCAGCTGGGGCTGGGCTGGATCAGAGTTGGTGCTGGGGGTGAGGGATGGGGCTGGGCTGGGGGGAGCTGGGTGCTGGCACTGGAGATGGGGCTGGGCTGGGGGGAGCTGGGTGCTGGCACAGGGTGGGTTCCATCAGCTCCACCACAGCCCAAACCAGCCCAGCCCCACGTGGAGATGTCTGGGACACGGTGCCAGGAGAGCCGAGAGGGTGCAGGGTGTGCCTGGGAGGGGTGCAGGGTGTAGGACGGGGTGCTGGCACATCTGGGGGTGGGACAGAGAAACTTGCAGAAGGATTTGTGCTCTCAGCCTGGTTGGAGCTGGGGCGTGTGCTGGATCTGCACAAATCCACGCATCCTCCCTGCTCCTCCTGCATCTCCTGGCTTGGAGGGGGAGGCTGGAGCAGATCCTTGCAAAACCCCGCCGCATTCCCTCTGTCCACGTGGCTTCTGTGGTCATCATCATCCCCTTGCAGCAGCTCTTGAACATTCCTGACCCTGGGAATGAGGGATGAGGCTTGGCTGGAGCTCTCCCGCTGACCAGCCAGTCTGACCCCGACAGCCCAGCTCAGAGAAGTTCCCATTCCATGCCTGTTCCTTTTCGGATGCGCTCAGCATCAACCCTTGGATCTCCCACTCGTGGGGACGGGGACGCCCCACAGAAAGGTCTCTGGGATGAGCAGAGCTCCCAAAGTGATGTCTCATTACCCAACCTGGTGGTTTTTATTTTGTCAGATTATCCAAATTAACGGCAGGAATGCTCTGACTTAGGTTGACTTCATGGCAGGGAGGAGGAATCACACCCCGAAGGTCTGGCTGGGAATTGTGGCTTTCGTGCAGGCAAAGAAGAGCTCCGTGAGGCAAAGGCTAAGCAGGGAATTGGGTTTGGGGCTGGGTCGGTGGATTTAAGCCCAGAGCGGGGTGGGGGGAGGCTCCGGGGAGGGTTTGTGCTGCTGCTGGCTCGGGCTCCAGCTCTGGCAGGGCTGGGCTGAGAGGGGCAGCCAAACAGCTGGGAGGGAGAGGAGGTGCAGCTCCCCAGCCAGGCCCGCGGGAGCTGCTCGCTCTGGGAAGATTCGAATGTGTTTTATCTCTCTGGAATCGTGGCCTCCACGGGGCCCGTGCAGGCTCCTCTCTCCAGACCCCTCCGCTCGCCCTGGGAGCTCCTCCACCTCTGCCAAAGCAGGAACTCACCCAGGCACTGCCCCGTGCCTGCAGCAGGGTTTGAAGTAGTGGCCACAGCCCCTCCAGAGCTTGCCCCACCCTCCAGAGCCCTCACTCTTTGGTGTCACTGACCCTCAGCTGCTCCCAGCTCCCCTCCAGCAGCAGCCATGAGCCTCGTCCACATCCCACAGGGTTTTGGTTGGGTTGTGGGAGCCCTGGCAGTGCGAGGCCGGGGCAGAGCTCCCTGCCGGGCTCTGAGCATGGATGGAGCAGCTTTTCTCCCTCCCTTATCACCCTGAGCTTCGGCAGTGGGGAACCTGCCAACCTCGAGAGGGCTTTTCAGTTCTGGCAGCAAGGGGAGAATCTTGGAATCGTGGAATTGTTAAGGTTGGGAAAGACCTCCAAGATCATCAGGTCTGAGCTTTGAAGGGTTGTGATGGCTGCAGAGGTTGGCAGCAAATGGGGAGGAGCAGAGGAAACCCCTGGAAGGGGAGAGGTTTTGCTGTGGAGGGGGGGGAAAATATGGAATCACGGGGATGGTTTCCATCCAGGGAACCTTCCTCCATCCCTCCTCCATCATCATCCTTCTCCCAGCCTTGCTGGGTTTTCAGGATCTTGGGGGAAGAGTTTGGGTCTGGTTTTTTGGAGGGGCTGAGAGGAGCCCTGGGATGCTCAAAACCAGCGAGGTTTTAAGAGCAGATTTACAGAGCAAGCTAAAACTGTTCTTCTTACCTCTTCTTCCGTGGTGTGTCTTTAATCTTCCTGAGAAGGTTTTTAATTGAAACACGCCACATTAAAAAAATAATCCCAGGTGTGAGCGGAGCCTGTCCCAGCTTAGCTGGAAATGTTCAGCAAACTGGTGAAGTTATGCCAAACTCCCAAGGGGTGTTTGGACAAGGGGTGCACAGGCTGGGATTGTTGGGGTGTCTGTGCAGGGCCAGGGGTTGGACTGGGTGATCCTTGTGGGTCCCTTCCAACTCCGACTATTCTATGATCCTGTGATCCTATGAAAACATTTGTTCCTGAAATTGGAGTCATTCCTGGGATTGCAACACCCGGGCTGTGTTTCCAATTAATCTGCTGAAGTCGTCATGTATTTCCAAGTGCATTGGCTCAGCAGAGAGAAATCTGGCACTGGCTGGGGGCTGAAATGCCAGCTGGGATGTGCACGGAATGAAATGAGGGAATGGCCCCGGGGGCTGGCCCAGGGCACCTGGCCCGGGATCACCGAGGGGCTCTGCTGGAGGGGGGAGATGCAGGAGAGGGCAGAGCAGCCTCCTCCAGGGAATGGAACCTCCTGGAATTGCAGTGGAGTCACTGCCGGGTGTTCCCTGAGCGCTGCCCTTCTGTTCCTGGGTGTGTGGGTGGTTTTGGGGGTGCGGTGGAGTTACACTCTGTGCGTTCCCTGGGGCACTGACAGCCTCGGTGGGGACATGGGAGATGTTTGGGGTGGTGAGGTGACCTCTCCACCCCGGCCTCTCCCAGGGCTCCCAGGGCTGCTCAGGCACTGACAGCCTCGGTGGGGACACGGGAGATGTTCGGGGTGGTGAGGTGACCTCTCCACCCTGGCCTCCTCCCAGGGCTCCCAGGGCTGCTCAGGCACTGACAGCCTCAGCAGGGACATGGGAGATGTTCAGGGTGGTGAGGTGACCTCTTCCCAAGCCTCCCAGGGCTCCCTGGGCTGATCCTGCCCTGGGCTGGAAGCTGCAGGCTTGTTTTGGGAGGGGAGCAGTCCCTGGGGGCTGTGGGGCACTGTTGGGGTCAGTGTTGGGGTTCAGAGCCTGGTTTGGGATTGGGGGGTCCTGGTGCTGCACCCCCACGTCAGAGCCATCCCCAGGGGGCTGCTGCAGGGACAGACATCTCCTCGGCCCTGGATTTTCCCCTCCTTTGCAGCAGCCAGGATTCCCAGCCGCAGCTAGACGTGACCCTGCCGCATTCCTCTCCTCTCCCGGGGGATTTTCTGAGGAAAAAGGTTGGATCTGGAGCCGGGTCCCAGCTGGGTGGGAGCACCAACACTCACGGAAAGGTTGGGCTTGTGCAGGGATCTTCCCTTCCCGAAAATGAGGTTCAGGCTGAGGGAGGGGACGGGAGCAGGGAAAGGGGAGCAGGGAAAGGAGACAGGAGCAGGGAAAGGGGAGCAGGGAAAGGAGACAGGAGCGGGGCAAGGGGTTGGGAGCAGGGAAAGGGGAGCAGGGAAAGGAGATGGGAGCAGGGAAAGGGAGCAGGGAAAGGGGATGGGAGCAGGGCAAGGGGCACAGGGAGGCTCAGGGCGTCCCCTGCTCTGGGGTCACCGGTGGCTCTTCCCTTTAGGGGGAACCCTGCGAGCTGCCTTTGGAACGGGAATGTTCCAGCTGCTCGGAGCTGTGGGAAGCCGAGCAGGGCTGGGGAGCGTTAAGTGCTGGAGACGAGACCACTCCCAAAGTGGATCGGGGCCGTTCCCGTGTGCGAGGGCAGCGCCTTCCTCGCCGGGAGTGTCGTGCAAGCCTGAGCGCCCTCCTCGAGCCTGAAAGCCTGAACAAAAGCCCAGGGAAGAAGCCGGGAGAGGAGGGGGAAGGCGAGTTTTCCGTGGATGTTGGATGCTGCAGTGCGTCAACATCACGAATTTCAGGATTCTGCTCTAACTTCCCAAGTTCCCTGCTCCCGAAATAGAGCTCTCCCCTGTGCCTGGGTTAGAAGAGGTCCCTGCTGTGCCGTTTTTCAGCAGGGAGGATGTGATCTTTCTATATTTGCTTGCAGGACAATAATACTGACGGTTTCTATTTTTAACAGAAATGCACTTGGGAATGTTTGGGGAGAGGAGCAGCTCTGGAGCCACCAGCAGTTCCGAGAGAGCCTGGCCCCACTTTGGGGCAGGGCAAGAGGTGCCAGGCTGTGCTGGGATGGTGCTCAGGCCCCGGGGGGCTCCGGGGGGCTCCGGAGGTGCTGGCAGGAGCAGGAGTGTGGCATCGTCCATCCCTCTCTTCCTCCCATGTCCCTCCCTCTGGAAAGGCAGCTCCGGCCTGTGGGGCTCATCCAGGTGATGCCACTCCTAAAATCCCAGCTCAGGCCCTAAAAAGCACCTCAGACCTTTAAAACGCATGTGGTTCTGGGGTGTTTTTAAAGAAGAACAGCTTCTGTCACCACCTCGAGGGCTGCAAGCGACAACTTGTCCTCCCAAGTTTGGGAGGTGAACGCCAAAACTGGCACTGGCTCGAGTGGCAATCCCAAATTTGGGGACTGCTCTGTGACTTTGAGTGGTTCTGCTCCTGCCACCCTGCCCTGCTCAGCTGCCGTCAGCAGCGTCCTCGGCAGGCCAGGCTTGCGTGGGTCCCCGCAGGGTTTTCCAGCTGCTGACGTGAGCTGGAGCAGCTGAACTCGTGCACCTCCCATCTGGAGGAGAAAATCAGGATTTAGGGCGGGCCCTGCTCCCTGGGGGCTTCGTTTCACCCTCAGGGCTGGGTCCGGGTGTCCTGGGTTTTCCTCTGCGGTGGAAAATCCCACCAGCCTTGGGTTCTCTGGTGGATTTTGTGGTGGATTTTGTGGTGGTGTGACATCCCCTCGTGGTGGATGAGCTTTGAAGGCAGGCAGGGCAATGTGGGTCTGAGCTCCTGGCATCTCCCGGGCTGTGTGAGACAGCACAGCACTCAGGAGCTGTGGTGTGGCTTTGCTGGTTTAAGAGGCAGGATTTGCAGATAAGTGGCCTCAGTTGGTGTGGCTTTCCCAAGGCCGAGCGGTGCCCGCGGATTTGGGATTGAACCAGGCCTTGTGGGGGTCCCAGGCAAAGGTGGAGCCTGGATTCTGGATAGGGCAGCAGGTTAGGGTTTGGGGCTGCTCCTTTGGGAAGCAAAGAGGTGCTTTTGGCTCTGCTGGCCGGGGCAGTGCCTGGCCAGGCTCATCCCGGCCGGACAATGGTCGGAAGCCAGGACCGCGCGCGGCTCCCGGGGCTGCTCCTGCTCCTCCCGGGCTATTTCCATCGCATTGTCCGCGGCACAGGAAGGATGTTTGCAGCCTTCTTCCTTTCTGCCTCTGAGGGATGTGGGGCGGGCAGGGACAGGAGGGGATTTGTTGTGCAAGAGGCGCAGTCGCTGCTCCTCGAAGCTCCTCTGCCGGACGCGTGCGGTGGGAGGAGGGAAGGGGAAGGACTCCTCTCGCTTCGTGATGGAGAAATACAGCCCTGAAAAGGAGGGTCTGGCTCGTGGGGATGTTTTTAGTGTGGACAGGGCTCAGGTGCTGACACAGGAATGCTGCAAAGCCCCTCCTGTGTTTTTGCACAGCTCCTCAGGGCAGAGCTGAGGCTCCTCAGTGCGCCGGAGGAGGCTGAGCTCCCACGTGCCGGGAAGTGAAAGTAGAATTAATTAAGACGGAAAATTATCTTAATTTGTTCTGGCTAAATCCCTTTAGCACCAGTAAAGCCCCAAAGATCTGAAGCAAAGCCCTCGGTGGGGGCACGGCCACGCCTCTGCCATGGCTCTGAGGTGGCCGTGACACATCTCCAGGGTTTGGCTGAGTGGCAGAGCTTTCCCAGTTTCACTGGGGAGGGTTGGTGCTTCCTGGTAGGAGCCAGACTGGGAAATGCCCATCTCTCGCTGACCTGGATCCCAGCTGAGCCGGGATCATCCTGGGACAACCACAAGAGTCCAAATCCAGCTCTCACATGCGCTGGCATCGAGTCTGCCCTGGGACAGCTCCAGCTGATTTTTCCATAGGGGAGCAGAGAGCTTTAAGGATCCCATTTGGCTTTTTCCTCCGTCCCAGCGTGGATGGGGATGGAGTGTGGCCATTTCCTCCTCCTTGAGCGGCATCGGCCACGCGTGGTCCCCATCACACTCCCGGGACTCCCTCCCTACCCTGCTCTGGAGCTTCCTGACAGGTCCCGGGGTCAGGGCCAGCCCCTGTAACCTGCCAGGAATACCAGGAGCTCCCGGATTTCGCTGCTGACAGGAGGTGTCCGGCAGTGCCAGGCCAGTGCCAGTGCCAGGCCGATGGAACAATGCCTTGGCAGCCTTGGTGGATGGTTCTTTGTGCGAGGGAAGATCGTGGCTGAGCTGTGGCCTTGTGCCGTTCCCGTTGGCTCCTGGGGTTTGGGGTGACGTCCTGCCCGCGTGCCCTGCGGGGTTCAAACCTTCCCGGCTGTGGGCAGGGGTTGGCCCTGCCTGGGGTCCCCGAGGGAGGAGGGATGGCGTGGAAGGGGAGAGGGGATCGGGTGGTTCTGCTGTGCTCTCCCTTCTCCCAGGTTTTGGGGTGCAGAGAAGGCAGAGGAGCAGCAGTTCCGTGACCATCTCTGAGGTGCTGCAATAAAATTCCACTTCAGGCTTGAGGGGGAAAGCTTTTCACCACGTTTTTAAAATCAGAGCAGCAGTGGGGGGCAGCTTCCTTACAGTTTAACCTCTTCCCTGTTCCCATTTGCAAAGGGGAGAAGGTCTGGTGCTCTTCTCCAGGCCGAGGGGGTTGGAAGGGACACCCCTGGGAGGGGGAGGAGGTCTGGAGTTGTGGCTGGACGCTGATTCACTGTGGCTTTCCCCGAGAGACCTCGAGATTTCCACCTGCTGCTGCCCGGTGCCAGCACCTGCCCGAGCCCACGCAAAACCTCCCTGTTTATTTTGTCTAAAAGCAAAATATCCCCCTGAGGGGCTGGGGGGAGGG
The DNA here is from genome assembly GCA_013400515.1 of Erpornis zantholeuca. Lineage (NCBI taxonomy): Eukaryota > Metazoa > Chordata > Aves > Passeriformes > Timaliidae > Erpornis > Erpornis zantholeuca. The sequence goes on along the minus strand of VZTN01019489.1, from coordinate 109,381 downwards.
ATGCCCGCTCTGCCTTAATTGCACTTAATGAGCCTGATGAGGCTGCCAGCGAGGGCTTTGCCAAGGCTCCGACTTGCCCGTGAGAACTGCAAGGGTGTGGTGGCGGCCGCGCCTGGGATCGGGGATCCGAGAGCTCCCGGGGCCGCGGGGCTGCTCTTCCCACGGCCTCGGTGGGCACGGGGACCCCGAGGAGCCGGAGGGACACGGTGCCACCCGTGGGTGAGTGTCCCAGGAGGGTGAGGAGTGTCCCTGCAGGCACAGGGGACTGGAACAGATGAGTTTGTGTGAGGGGCACCTGCAGCATCTCCTGTCTGGAGCAGGGTCTGTGGGCTGGCTCTGGGTGTGTGCCCAGTTCTTTGGGTGCCAGGTGAGCTTTAAGGGCCTGGATGCGTCCGGAATTCTGCTGAGCTGACACCAGCTCTGCTCCTGAGAGCTTCTGAGGGCTCAATCTCTGCCACGAGCGCTGATTCCTCAGTGTCCAAGTTATTGCTGCTGTGCTGGGCTCACCGGGAGATCCTCTGCTGATTCCTTTTCCTCTTCCCCCGTTTCCGAGCGGCTCAGCAGCAGCATCAGCTCCTCTTTCTGGGTTAAACCCTCAGGGCAGTGTTGCTCCATGCTCGTGGAGCACCCACGCATCCACTGCGCCCTCGGTCCCCGCGTTCTGCCGGAGCCTCGGCCTCCTCCAAGGCCTCTCCCTGCTCTTTGGGACTCCAGGCTTTCCTGGCACTTCCTCACACCAGCAATCCTGCCTGCTGCCTTTTCTGTAGCTTCTCCATCCCGGCTGGAATTCCCTGGCTCCAGCACCATGGGGCTCTTCGCATGCATCTCCCCCCAGCTGCCTGCAAGCACCGGCACCAGCCCAGGTTTGTCCCAGGGTTTCTGTCCCTGCCGTCCCCGGGGTGTGGCTCCTCAGATCCAGGCAGGTTTCATCCTCCTCTGCATTGAGGATTTGACACCTGCACCTTTCCCAGCTTCACCGGTGCCAGCCCTGAGCTTTCCCAGCTTCTTCCCGAGCAGCCAGGGAGGGGAGGCAGCACCCGCCGGGCCCGTGGGGAAGGGCACCCACCAAGAGTCTGTTTGTGCAGGAAACTGAAAATGTTTGCGGCTTCCTCCCCGTGACAGAAATAACTCTCACCCTGAGCCCCAGGTCTGCCCTGGGGAGCTCCTCGGTGGCTCCTGCTCAGACAGCCCCCGGGGGGCTCGGGGCAGGTTTGGGGTGAGCCCCAGCTGGGCCCTGGCTGGTGGTGGTCGAGCAGTGCCAGGGCTGCACAGGGAATTGAGTTTGTGCCTCTTTCCCTTTGTAGAGCTGGGGCTGCCCATGCTTCTCGCGGCTCCTTCTGCTTGTCCCAGGCCTCGTGTTTCTTTCTTAAATTTTCTTTTCTGCCCTCCAGCCCAGCCCTGGACCTCGACCAGCGTTTGTCGAAGGGATTTCCCACTCAAGGCTCCAATTAACGGGCAGGTCGCCTTGAGCAGCCACTTGCCGGGAGTGGGTATTGTATGATTGCAGCTTTTCTGTCTCGGCGCTTCCAGATCAAGTACGAAGCCGCTTCGGGCAGCCCCGGGGGGTTGTGACTCGAGCTGGGCTCTTGCACGCAGCAATTAAAAGAATAAATCGGTGCTGGTGCCGGAGCATCTCCCGGTGGATGCCCCGGGGAGGGCTGAGGGCAGCGGGGACCCTCCGGCCGCGCTGCGGGGCGGGAGGAGCTGCCGAACCCTCCGTCCAAACCGGTTCTCCTCCGCTTGGGTAACCGGGGAGAGGTTCTGCAATCCTTTGATCTCTCCTCTGCTTCCCTTGGCGCGGCGGCCGCATCCTCCCGTGCTGATGTAATCGGAGCTGCTGCGGGAACGGCCCCGCGCCCAGCGGCGCTTCCACGGCTTCCCGGGAGCTCTCGGCTGCTTCCCGGGGCTGCTCGGCCTCCGCTGGCATCGTCCCGCCGGGAGAACCGAGGGCTCGCTCTCCGAAGCGGGCAGGAGGTGATGCCGAGCTTTGGGCTGGGCCGGAGCCCGGAGAGGGAGATGAGGCTGCTGGAGGGCACAGAGGTGTTCCAGCTCGGCCGGAGCCGCGGGATTTGCCTGCCTGGAGGTGCTGCCTGTGTCCCCACCCGTCCCTGCCTGTTCGGGCTTTCTTTCCACGCACGAACCGCTCGAGGAGAGGAGCAGGGCCGTGCGGGGGATGCTGCTCCCCGTGGGGTGTTTGCCGCAGGGAAAGGCCCTGGGGGGAGGATCGGGAGGGGCAGATTTGCCTCTCCACCGGGACAGGGCCATGCCTGGGGCTCCCCGGAGCCGCTGGAGGAGCCAGGCCGGGAGGGGTGAGCAGGGGACGGGAGGGATCCGGCAGAGCGGGATGCGCTCTGGGGAATCTTTCCCTTTCTGGGCAGGGAGGACTTTTCCCCAAATCTTGTGGGTTTCTGTGATTCGAGGCCGCCTGCGCTGCCCTGGGGAGCACGAGGCGCTGCCAGGCCGCCTTGGCTCTCCTTCAGCAGAGCCCTGTGGTCACGACTTTCCCGGTGTTGCTCAGGAAGCCGTGGTTGTTGCGAGGTTTCCTGGGGGATTCCTCTCCCTCCTCCGCGCGGCCTCTCCCCGCGGGGGCCGCGCTGCTGTCGGGATGGGCTCGGTGACCCGTGGGGGTGGGAGGCTGCAGGAAATGATTGCCAGAGGTTTTCCAGCCGTGCCAGGGCTGGGGTGGGGATGGAGCCACTCGCTGTCCCCCCCAGCTCCCGCCGCGGCAGCAGGAGATGAGTCCTTTGATTCCCCCCTCATCCCTGGTGCTGCCCACGCTCGAACCACACTTTGTGGGACCCGCGGGGCAGCTCCGTCCTGCCCGGGCCCAGAATTTCCTGTGCTTTAGTACCTGCGTGTCCCTGGGATCTCAAATTTAGGCCCAAAAGCTGTTGCCAGGTTTTGCTGTGGGGTTTTGCCTCGGCACGTTCGTGGTTGGGTGCTCTGAAGGCTTTCAAAGCTCATCCCTGGCCGAGGGGGCAGCATCCAAGGAGCTCCTGCAAGTGTCTCTGGCTCCTCTGGGAGCAGGAAGGAAGAGGAAGGAAGTTGTTTGGTGGTTTGGGCAGTGCCTGAGGTGAAGTTTGTGTCCCACTGTTAAGGTCTGGGGCTTTGGGGTAACTCAGTGGGATGTGGGGTTACCTTGGGATCCTCCAGAGGCAAAACACATCCAGGGCCAATCCAAACACGGATTTGAGAGTGCATGGAAAACCTGCCTTGAAACACAGACCTGGGTCACCTCCAGGAGTGTCTGATTTGGCCCTGAAGGGTTCCCTGTGCCTCTCCCTTCAGCAGGGGAGTCCTGCCCTCTCCTGTCCTGCATCATCCCCTCGGATGGGCCTGGGTGGGAACAGCAGAACCAGGATTTGGGCTGGAACAGGGAGCATTAAAACCAGCAGCACATCCAGGCCCAAAGGTGTTTCTTCCCTGCCCCTGGGCTCTGGGCTGGCCCTGAGGTTTTTGGGTCCCGGAGGCATGAGTTTCAAAACAAAATGTGCACATTTGTGGGGAGAAAATTCCAGGGAGGGCTCTTAAATGTCTGACTCAAAGGTCACAAGCTGCAAATAACCAGGGAGAGCAATCAGGGGAAGCATCTCGCTCTGATCTGCCTCCCCAGGCCTGATGTGGAGCTCATTTCCAGGCTCCCACGGGGAATATTCCCATTTTTGTGCTTGGAATGCCTAAGGAGCTGCTCTGCTCACAGGTGCTTGGCGTAGTTGGGTGTGTGGCTGAATCCTGGTTCGTGCCTTTGGTTGTGGGGAGGGTTTTGTGCTGCTCGGATGACTTCGCCAAACTTTAATCATCATCTGTCTCGGGTTTGTTGTTGTTTTTTGGTTTGTTTCTTTTCTTTTTTTTTTTTTTCTGGAAGCTTTTGCAAGAATCAGAGCAGAAAAATTTGGGTTTACCCTGGCGGAAAAACTCTCGGGGGGCTTTTCTTGGAGCAGCCTCAGCCTCATCTCGTTCTGGAGCAGGAATTTGGTGTCTGGTGGGGAGGGGAGGGATCCACCCACATCTGGCTGGGGCGTAAAACCCCTGAAACTCCCAGTCCATGAGCTCCAGAAAGAGTTATCAGAACTTGGCACCCAGCTGCTCCAAACATTACATCTTCCCCGAGCATCATCTGCTCTCTTATGGCTCCTGCGGGACAGAGCCAGAGCTCTCTTTGTGCGGGGACAGCTGAGGCAGAGCAGGACTTTCCCTGGAGCTTCCATCCCCGGAGCTTCCATCCCCGGAGCTTCCATCCCCGGAGCTTCCATCCCCAGAGCTTCCATCCTCGGAGCTTCCATCCCCGGAGCTTCCATCCCCGGAGCTTCCATCCCTGGAGCTTCCATCCCTGGAGCTTCCATCCTTGGAGCTTCCATCCCTGGAGCTTCCATCCCCGGAGTTCCCATCCCTGGAGCTCTGTGCTGAGGCGAGGCAGGAGGAAAATGCCCCAAACTCTGGGGTTTTGTGGGATCCTGCGAGGAAACCCCTCGGGGACACACGAGCAGATGGAGGTAGGGGACAAAGGGAGGTGTGGGCACCGCCGTGGGGTCCCCACTGTCCCCCCAAAAGCTGGGGCTGGGCAGACTCTGGGTGGGTTTGGTGATTTTTCTCTCATCGTTTGGTCCTTAATTAAACCCAGCGCCCTGGGGTTAAACGAGGTACCCCAGCTCCGAGATTTCCTATTTCTCGAGTTCTCCCTTTGTGATCTTCGTGCTCTTTCACCGTGGTCCTTTTGCTGTGGTTTCTTATTTAAGTGTTTTTAATTTGAGCGAACTCCCTCCAGCTCATTCCCGTTCCTTGTGCGCGGCTCTGGAGAAGACCTTTTTCCCTTTTAGTGGAGAGGAATGTTTTTAATCACCCACATTCTTCAACCCGCCTGAACTCTGAACCTTTCACAGCAAATCAGCATAAGATGGGAAACGCTTTTTTTTTTATAAAAGAGATGGTTTGTTAAAAAAACACCCAGCCTGGCTCAGAGCACCTCTGTGGCAGGCAGGGATACAGGCAGGGATAAACAGGGATACAGGGCAGGGATAAAGAGGGATACAGGGAGAAATAAACAGGAATACAGGCAGGGATGAGGGCAGGGATAAACAGGGATACAGGCAGGGATGAGGGCAGGAATCAACAGGGATACAGACAGGGATAAACAGGGATACAAGCAGGAATAAACAGGGATACAGGCAGGGATGAGGGCAGGGATACAGGCAGGGATGCACAGAACAGCAGAGCTGGGATGCCACTGCTTTGCTCCTCAGCAATCTTCCTGCCCTGCTTTGTTTGCCTCTTGCTTTATTTCCCTCTTATATAAGCCCAGCTCTGCTGAGGGCTGATTTGCCTCTTCAAAAACAATCAGGAAATGCCAAAGCAAAGATTTCTGTGCTGGATTTTTTTTTTTTTTTTTTTCTTTTCCGGGATGGCTGGCTGGGAGCAGCGTGACCAGTGCCGTCCCGAGTGACACCAGCCCAGCACTGCCACCCCCAGCCCGGGAAATTTGCTGCTTTCACCCTGTCCCGAAGCTCCGCAGGAGTCTGGGAGGTGCAAAGTGCGGCTCCCCACCCTGCCCTGGGCTGTCCCGGCCCTCCCTCCGTGTCTGTCCCACCTCGTGGCTGAGCCCGTGGCCCCTCGGCTGCGTTCCCTGCTCCGTTCCGTGCCGGCAGCCTGGAAAATGCTGGTAACTCGTGCCGGGGCCTGAGCACAGAGCCCTCATTCATCCCCGGCCGCAGCTTTCCCAGGGCACTCCGGGGAGACTCCGTGTCACAGCCTCCCCTTTCCATGGAGGATCCACGGGGCTGGAGCTGCAGCCGCCGGCCCAGGGCTGGTTTGTGCCATGGTCCCAAACTGATCCCAATCCCAGCCCAGGCATCCTGGTCCCAAACTGGGAATCCTGATCCCAAACTCTGCATCCCGGTCCCAAACTGTCCATCCCAGTCCCAAACTGGGAATCCTGGTCCCACACTCTGCATCCTGGTCCCAAACTGTGCATCCCAGTCCCAAACTGGGAATCCTGGTCCCAAACTGTCCATCCCAGCCCCAAACTGTCTGTCCCAGTCCCAGCCACGTGTCTGGTGCTGGTGGCTTCTAAGAGTCCACTGGGCACCAGCAGGACCCCGTCTGGGCTGGGGACAGGGACAGACCCCCCAGGAGCCGTGGTGGGGCTTCGCTTTTGGCTTTTTTGGGGCGGGGGGAAGGGGAGGAGCCGCCGGCTTGGCCGCCGGCCCCTGGATCATGTGGGAGCCCCGGGCTGTGGGGGTTGTTTACTGTAACTCCTGGCCCGGGGCCCGGCAGCAAACCCCAAATGAATTCAAGCTGCAGAGGGAGGTCACAAACAGCTCCCGGGGCAGGAGGGGCTTTGGGAGGGCTTTGGGAGGGCTTTGGGAGGGGTCCGGAGCTGCCGGAGGGATGTGGAGCATCCCCCAGGAGCTGCCACGTGCAGGGGCCTCACGCCCGAGGGTCCCCGCGTGGGGACAGTGGCTCCTGCTCAGAGCCCGGGTTCCTCTCCCAGTGCCACCAGCCCTCGTCCCGCGCCGCCCTGGCACCCGGCGTGGGACGTTTTGTGTTTCCAGGCTCTGGAAAACCGCCCTGAGTTTGGTGGCCTCAGCCTGGCGGGGACAGCGGTGTCACCCCAGGGCACGTCAGGCCAGCCTCTGCTCCCAGGGTGCCTTTTCTCATCCCACCCTCCCTTTTTCCCTGCTCCTGAAAATCCTCTCGGACATCCCCAGCGCTGGGTGGGCAGAGCAGGGTCCGTGCCGCCTCATCTTCCCTGGCTCCGGAGCCTCTTGGCCCTGGGGATGCTCGACAGCTTTTTCCTGGCTCGGGGCGGGTGGTGAGGAGTTGTTTTTCTGGCTGCTGCTGCCCGGCCTCCCTCTCCCCCAGCAGCCCCCATCCCTCCCTTCTCCGCTTCCGCCGCCTCGCAGTTTGTTTTTATAGAGGCTGAAACGAATGATGTAGAGAGAGATTCCCAGAGCCCCTGCCAGTGCTTCCCCCTCGGCTCTGCGCCACCGCCTGCAGCCCCTGCTCCCTCCCGGGGGTGTCTGGAGCAGCCCCTCCTTCACCTGGGCTGCCCCAAGCCCTTCCCACTCCTTTTTGCACCCCCCAAGGCCTTCCCACCCCATTTTTCCCAGGAAGGGGCAGCATCAGGCCGTGCTGAGCCCGAGGATGCTGCCGTTGAGGAGCTCAGACCAAGCCTCAGAGCTTCCCGTGGGCATTTTTAGGGAGCAGAGAAAGGCTGGGACAACTCTTGGGGTGCTGTGGGTCCTTCCCCCGTTCCCGTTGGAGTGACGATCCCAAACACAGCCCCCGGCAGCGTCCCCAGCTCCTGCCCTTGGAGTGTGCAGCGGGGACGGTGACATTCGGCTGGAAGGGGACGCGGGCCCGGCCGAGTTCCCGCAGTCCGGCGGCGTCATGGGGCGGGATTTGGCCGGGCCGGAGCCGTCAGAAGTGCCCGGTTCCCATCCCGAGATGTGCCGGTTACAGCCTGTCCTTGTCCGGCTGCCAGCAGCCCGTGCTGCCACCGCCTCTGCCAGCCCCGCTCCCGCATCCCCGTCCCGCCGGCACCATCCTCCTCCTCACCGGGAGCCGCAGAGGACGAGCAGGAGGGGACAGGCAGGAGGGGACAAGCAGGAGAGGAGAAGCGGAAAAGGGCAAGCAGGAGAGGACAAGCAGAAGGGGACAAGCAGGAGGGGACAAGCAGGAGGGGACAAGCAGAAGGGGACAAGCAGGAGGGGACAAGCAGGAAGGGACAAGCAGAAGGGGAGAAGCAGGAGGGGAGAAGCAGGAGAGGACAAGCAGAAGGGGACAAGCAGGAGGGGACAAGCAGGAAGGGACAAGCAGGAGAGGAAAAGAAGAAGAGGACCCCATCTGTTGCTGCATCCTTCGAAATCTCGGGTGTCCAGCAAAGCCTGAGGCCTCCAGGGCGCGCTGAGGCTCCAGAGCGGAGGCAGGAGCAGCTTCCCAAGGAGGGCATTGCTGATCTCCATCAACCTCCCTGTGCCGGGGTGCAGCAATTAGAGCCAATTAGCCAGGGACAAATTAAGTTATCGGGAGATGGAGAGTAGAGGGGACGCTGTGCTGGGGTTTCCTGGGAATGTCGTGGCCCGAGGGTGTTCCTGTGGATTCAGCAGAGCTTTGGGAGCTGGTGGGGGAAAATCCTCTGTGGCAGTGGGGGCTCCATGGTCAGTGAAAATGGCACCGTTTTGGGGGTGTAAGGGACAATTCCAGGTGTGTAACTGGCACTGTTTTGGGGCTGTAATGGATGATTTCAGGTGTGTAACTGGCACTGTTTTAGGTGTGTAACTGGCACCGTTTTGGGGTTGTAATGCACAATTTCACGTGTGTAACTGGCACTGTTTTGGTGTCCCCAGGGGGCTGGGGTTGCACCCCTCAGGGAGGTTGTGCACATCTTCACTTTAAAGGGAACGTCTCCACTCCAAAACCCTTCTCTGCCGTGGTGTCAGGGAGAGGCACCTGCAGCACCCTGGAGTCTCTCCGGGATTTACAGGAATCTCTTTTCCCAGCCGATGGGGGAGCCTCTGCTGGCTGAGGATGTTCTGTGACAAATCCCCTCCGGCGGCAGGCAGTGACCGAGCCCCGTGTCCCTTTGTGTCCCCACAGCTGCCGTGACCCCGTGCACCTCCCCGCGGGTGCCCCAGGCCGTCCCCATGGACCTGCGGATCGGGCAGCGCGTGGTCAAGCCCCAGGACACAGCCCTGCTGGCCCTGAAGCAGCAGCAGCTGCAGCACCAGCTCTTCCTGGCCAGCCTGCACCAGCAGCAAGTGGAGCAGCTCGCCCACCAGCACGTCAGGGTATGGGATGGGGCAGGGGGGGCCCACACCCCACTTTTGGCACAGTTTGGGGCAGGGTAGGGCACTTTGGAGGGGGAGTTTTGCTCCCAGAGCGCACGGTGGGTTCACCTCTCTGGGCAGGGATTCGGAGGAAGAGGCTGGAAAATCCAGTGCCAAAATAGCATTCCCAGGTGAATTCCTGCTTTTCCCTGAGCTGGAACATCTGGAGGGGTTTCCAGGCGGCCCAGGGACCTCTCTGACGCAAGGAAGCTGCTTAGGGAGGCAGGTGGGGAGGTTGTGTCTGAATTTTGGGCCAAATCCTGGTCCTGCCAAAGCCAGCAGGAGAGTTGGAGCCTCCCGGGTGTCCACTCGGAGCCTCTCGGGTGTCCAGCTGTGCTCCAAGTCCAGATTTCATTGGCACAGAAAAAAAACCCAGCAGGATTTAGCAGGGATGGATCCTCCAGGAGACTTCAGAGGGAGGCAGGTGGGGGGACATGCCCAGGGAGTTGTGACCATGCCCAGGGAGTTGTGACAGTGCCAGAGGGTCCTGAGGGGCACTGGGGGGTCCCATGCCCATGTCCTCGTCCCCTGCAGGTGGCCATGGAGTCCCCACACCGCGAGGCTGAGCCGGGGCAGCAGGAGCAGGAGCTGCGGCAGATCCTCAACAAGGACAAGAGCAAGCGGAGTAAGAGCTCCCTGTGCCCGGGGCGGAGGGGCTTTGGGGAGGGGGCTCGGGGGGGTCTGTCCTTACCCAGACCCAGCTCTGCCTTCCCGCGGGGGAAAGGGGTGGGAGAGCACCCGCAGAGCTGGGCTGCAGACCCTGCTGGGACCCCCGGGCTGGGTTACGGACCCCATTCAGGTGACAGACCCCACTGGGACCCCCAGATTGGATTTTCAGACCCCTAGACTGGGTTTTAAGACCCCCGGGCTGGGTTTTCAGGCCCTCGGGCTGGGTTTTCAGACCCCCAGACTGGATTTTCAGACCCCCGGGCTGGGTTTTCAGGGCCCCGGGCTGGGTTTTCAGACCCCCAGACTGGATTTTCAGACCCTCGGGCTGGGTTTTCAGGCCTCCGGGCAGGGTTTTGAGACCCCACCCATCCGTCAGACCCCGCTGGGACCCCCGGGCTGGGTGCGGCCCCCGCCCAGCCGCGATCTCCCGGCGCCCTCTGGTGCCGGCGCTGGAGGAGCTGCCGGGGGGGGTTCGCTCCCAATTTTTGCACGCGCGGGGCTGCACATGGCACCTAATTAATCATTAGTTACTTAATTAACTTGTGCTGGGAGGTGCCGAACGCTGGCACGGATCCGCGGAGCGGATTCACAGCTCGGGAATGGGATGGGAACGGGCCCGGCTGTGCCTTCGGGGGCTCTGCAGCCATCCCGGTGTCACTCCCGGAGCCCTGCGGTCAGGGTGGTGCCCGCAGGGACCCTTCTGAGCGGCTCTGAGCCCCGTGGGGTCACCGTGGTCACTCTGGTCACTGTGGTCACCGTGCAGGTGCTGTGGCCAGCACGGTGGTGAAGCAGAAGTTGGCCGAGGTCATCCTGAAGAAGCAACAGGCGGCTCTGGAGAGGACCAGCAACCCCCCAGCTGCTGCTCTGCCCTACAGGTAAAGCCTTGTCCCTCCGTCCCCGAGCAGGACGTGGCACCCCCGAGGCACAGGGGCAGCGGCAAAGGGGCTCCGGCTTCTCCCCGCAGGTCTCTGGAGCCTCTGGACCCCGAGGGTCCCTCCCCTCCCATGCTCAGCACCTTCCTGCCCCCCGTGCCCAGCACTTCCCTCGACCCTCCCGAGCATTTTCCGCTGCGGAAAACAGGTAAGGCCTGGGGAACGTCCCCACGTCCCTCAAGGCCTCGGGAATGTCTCTGTGTCCCTCAAGGCCTCAGCAATGTCCCCTTAATCCCTCGACGCCTCGGGAGCGTCCCCACATCCCTGGTCCCTGGCTGGAGCTCAGGACTGGCCCCACGGAGCCCATCCAGTCAGGGTCAGGACTCACCCCCCTGTCCCCGGCAGCATCCGAGCCCAACCTGAAGGTTCGCTGCAAGCCCAGGAAGTGCCTGGACCGGCGCAAGAACCCCCTGACCCGCAAGGAGAGCGCTCCCCCCTCGCTGAAGAGGCGCCCGCCCGAGGCCATCGGTGAGGGCTCTGCCTGGACGGGGCTTGGAGAGGCCTCGGGGCCGGGCTGGGGCAGCTCCGGCCTGCCTGGGCTCCTGTGCCTCCTCTGCTTGCTTGAGTGTCCCCGGGGTTGGGTTGGGTGCGTCCTGCCCCATGGTGGTGAGGGGTGGGTTAGGGTTAGCCAGGAGGTGTCGGTGGGTGAGCCAGGAGCTCCCGCTGCTTTTGGGGCCCAGGGTGGCCCCGCAGGGCTGGCAGTGGCCCAGGCCTCACATGGAGGTGGCTGCTGTGTTCCCACCCTCAGTGGTTCCAGTGGAACCTCAGGTTCCTTAGCGGTGCCTCCCACTCCGAGGGGGATTCGGCCCCAGCAGGGTGGGGGGCAGTGAGGGGCTGGGCGGGGGGCTGCGCCCTCACCCCGTGTCTGTCCCCTCCCAGACTCGTCCCCCAGCAGCAGCAGCACCCCCGTGTCCGGCTGCAGCTCTCCCAACGACAGCCTGCCCGCCGAGCACGGAGCGCTGCCCGCGGCCCCCGGCGTGGCCCACGAGGTGAGCGCCGGTGGCTTTGGAGGCCCCGTGTCCCCTCTGGGCTCAGGGGGAGGACACCACCCCAGGCCTGAGCCCCCAGCCCTGCTCTCCCTGCACCTGGGATGCCCTGGAATGCTCTGGGGTACCCTGGAATGCTCTGGGATTCTCTGCCCCAGGATGCTCTTCTCTGCCCCGGGATGCTCTTCCCAGCCCAGCACTGCTCTGACACCCACCCTCCTTCAGGGAGCATTTCCCCCTTCTCCCTCCATGTCCTGTCCCCACATGGGCTGTCCCCCACGTCCCTGGCTGGGAGCAGGGCACCGATGGCTCATGTTTGCTGCAGACGCCCCTGGCCCAGCGACTGATGATGCAGGAGAGCTCCCTGGCCCAGTTTGCCCTGCAGAGCGCGGCCTCCCTGCCGGCCATCACCCTGGGCCTGCCGGCCACCACCGGTGCCAGGGTAGGTGGCCAGGCTGTCCCTGGGCAGCTGCAGGGCTTTCCTTTGGGTTTCGGGGTCCCGACGCTGCCCGTGGGGACAATCCCGTGGCCCCCCGGTGCCGTGTCCCCACGCCTGACCCTGTCCCCATCCCCGCAGGGCGAGGCCGAGCGCCGGGCCCTGCCCAGCTTGGCTCACCGGGTGCCGGTGCTCAACGGGCCAGTGCTCCCGGGCACGCACTCGCCCGTCTTCATCCCGGCCAGCCTGGAGCAGCACGAGGCCGGCAGCCCCCTGTCCCCTCGGCTGCAGCCCGTCATCATCCTCGAGCCCTCGGTCACCCACGCTCCGCTGGTGGCGGGTGAGTGTCCGGCTCGGGGACATGGGGACAGCCGGCGTTGCTTGTCCTGCCATGCAGTGACAGCAGCGTCACCTCTGCCACCCCTCACCTCTCCCCGCTGTCCCCTGCAGTGCCAGGCCTGGGGACTGTCCCCTTCTCCTTCGCCCCCTCCCTGATCCCCGCGGAGCGCCTGTCCCTGCCTGGCCACCACAAACCGCTGGGCAGGACCCGCTCGGAGCCGCTGCCGCCGAGCCCCAAGGCCATCCAGCAGCACCTGGTGTTCCAGCAGCACCACCAGCACTTCCTCGAGCGCCTCAAGCAGCAGACACACCTGGGCAAGGTGAGACCCGGCCTGGCACTGGGGGTGGCACTGGGGGTGACACTGGAGGGCGTGGGGTGATGTTGGCACCGCTGGGCAGTGACCGCCAGCCGTGCTGAAGGAGGTGACACCGTGTCCAGGCTCACAGAGGGCACAGCTCAGCTCCCTCCTGCTCCTGTCCTGTCCCCTCCCCTCCCTGGCCTGTCCCCCTGCTGTCGTAAGAGAACACAAACACACACACACCCAGCGTGGTGCAAACACAAAAAAGGAACCGTTTATTTTTTTTTTACTTATATTTATATGTTCTTTGAAATAACTTCGGATTGGATAGTCAAATAGCTTCTTCTCCACTGGTCAAATCAGAAGTCCATCAAATTCTCTTCTATCAGAAAAGAAATGCAAAACGAGAGAAACCGTTACAGAAACATTGCTTTGCTTTTGTGAGATGCATGGGAATCTGTAAGAATGAAAACAATCAGGAGACTAAAACCCAGGGCGACACCCTGCCACCGCCCCCGGCTCATTTGTCCCCTTGGCTGCAGCGCATGGCCAAGTCCAGCGAGAAGCCCCGGCTGCGGCAGATCCCATCCTCGGAGGACATGGAGGCCGAGGGGACGCTCCCGGAGGCCGCGGCCGAGGGTGGGGACCCCAGCAGGACGCGGGCGGAGCCCCCCCGGCCCGGCAGCAGCGGGAAGGAGCCCGAGAGGACGCAGAAGATGGGGCAGCCCCAGGAGGAGCTGGTGCTGCAGCAGGTACGGCAGGGATGGGGACATGGGGACCGTGTCTGCCTGGAGGAGCCCGGGGCAGCTCACAGGGACAGGAGCAGGGCTGCGGCCACCTCTGCTGTCAGCACAGCTCGGCATTGTCCCCAACTGCTGGGCATTGTCCCCAGATTCTTGGGCAATGTCCCCAACTGCTGGGCATTGTCCCCGACATCGCTGCTGTCACTGCGGGGCTGAGCCGGCAGGGAGCAGCAGATGCTGGGACAGTCCTGTCCTTCCCTGTCCTGTCCTTCCCTGTCCTGCCCTGTCCCAGCTCCGAGCAGCCGCTGGATCCAGCTCTGGACACGCCGAGCAGGGCCCTGTGCCCTGTCCCTTGTCTCTCGTGCCCTGTGCCCCGTCCCCTGTGCCCTCTCCCCTGTCCCGGCCCCTCACGGTGTCCCCTGTCCCCAGGCCTTTCTGTGGGACTCCTTCCAGCGGGTGCAGCAGCAGCTCCTCAAGCGCCAGCCCTTGGCCGACCCCCCCGTGGTGCCCCCCGGCCACAGCGGGCACCGGCCTCTCTCCAGGGCCCAGTCCTCCCCGGCCACGGCCACCGTGTCCCTCCCTGCCCAGGACACCAAGGCGCTGTCCCTGCCCGTGCAGGAGCAGCTGCCCAAGCCACACTTCACCACAGGTACGGCCGGGCCTGGGGCTGGCACGGCTGGGCTGGGGACGGGAGGGGACACGGGGATGTCCCAGGGACGGGAGGGGACACAGATGTCCCGGGGATGGGAGGGGACACGGGGATGTCCCAGGGATGGGAGGGGACACAGAGATGTCCCAGGGATGGGAGGGGACACAGAGATGTCCCAGGGATGGGAGGGGACACGGGGGTGTCCCTGGGACAGGAGGGGACACGGGGATGTCCCAGGGATGGGAGGGGACACGGGGATGTCCCATGGATGGGAGGGGACACGGGGATGTCCCGGGGATGGGAGGGGACACGGGGATGTCCCAGGGATGTCCCCACATCCATCCTGGTCATTCCTGGACTCTTGGAAGTGCCAGGAGAGAGCCGGGGGGGCCCCTTCTCCTTATCTGGGGTGGCTCTCCCGGGTGGGGTTGGCCACGTGGCCCCGTGGCTGCAGCCCTGGGCCACCTCTCCCGGATGGGCTTCCAACAGGGTGGGGAGAGAGGCCACGGGGATTTAGGGCAGAATCTCTGAGGTTTGGGGCAGAATCTCCTGTGGTTTGAGGGAGGTTTTGGTCAATATTTGGGTGTTTTTGGGGTCTCGGAGCCCCTGCCGAGGAGCTGAGGGAGCAGCTCTGCAGCTCTGGCGGTGCCTGGCAGGGCTGGTTTACGACTCGGTGATGCTGAAGCACCAATGCTCCTGTGGGGACAACAGCAACCACCCCGAGCACGCCGGGAGGATCCAGAGCATCTGGTCCCGGCTGCAGGAGCGGGGCCTGCGCAGCCGCTGCGAGGTGAGCTGGGAGGGGGCTGGGCTGGCCTGCATCCCTCCTGATCCCATCCCATCCCTCCTGATCCCAATCCCATCCCATCCCATCCCATCCTGATCCCCATCCCATCCCATCCTCATCCCATCCCATCCTATCCTGATCCCAATCCCATCCCATCCTGATCCCCATCCCATCCCATCCCATCCCATCCCATCCCATCCCATCCCATCCCATCCCATCCCATCCCATCCCAATCCCATCCCATCCCATCCCATCCTGATCCCAATCCCATCCCGATCCCAATCCCATCCCATCCCATCCCATCCCATCCCAATCCCCATCCCATCACCAAGCAGAACCCAGCCAAGGATGTGATTTCCCCAAGCTTGCTTCCCTCTCCCCAAGATGAAGGTTTACAGTTCTCATTCTGGGTGTTTCTGGAGAGCAAATCAGAGAGGTTTTATGTCTCTCTTAGCACAGAGAACAGCACTTAACAAGCTACAGCAAACTTCAGACTTACACCAGCAGTACAGGATTTGAAAAACACAAAAGTTAAAACTTCAGGCATCAGGGGGGGTTGGGCACACACACGGGGGGAGCTCCTGCGTGTGCCCCCCGAGGTCACAGCCGTGTCCCCACAGTGCCTGCGGGGCCGCAAGGCCACCCTGGAGGAGCTGCAGTGTGTCCACAGCGAGCGCCACGTGCTCCTCTACGGCACCAACCCCCTGAACCGCCTCAAGCTGGACAACGGCAAGCTGGCCGGTGGGTGCCCACCCTGGGGACACCACCCAGCAGCTCCCCTGGACGCTGGGTCCAGCCTGGCACCCCCAGGCCCTTCTCCCCCGAGCTCTGAGGTCACCACCGCTGTCCTTTCTCTCCGCAGGGATCCTGTCCCAGAGGACGTTTGTGATGCTGCCCTGTGGAGGGGTGGGGGTGAGTGCTGCATCCCTGCTTGGATTTTGGGAGGGGAGAGGGGCAGGGCTCCATCCCTACTCTGGTTTTGGGAGGAGTGGGGGTCAGGGCTCCATCCCTGCCCCAGATTTTGGGAGGGGTGTGGGTCAGGGCTCCATCCCTACTATGTTTTTGGGAGGGGTGGGGGTGAGTTTTCCATCCCTGCTCCAGGTTTTGGGATGGGTGGGTGAGTGCTCCACCCCTGCTCCGGATTTTGGGCCTGGGCTCTTCCTTTCTGGCCCCTTGGGGGTCTCAGGGCAGCTCCCGAAGCCTCTGGGCTGCCCAGGTGGGGCTGTTTGCTGGAGGTGCTGGGTCAGAGCTGCTCCTGGTCCTTGGGAAGGTCTCATCTCGACTCTGTCGAAGTCAATCCTCGATCCAGAGCCCCCCAGGCTGTTCCCAGGGCAGGACAGGGGTCCCCACTGAGGGAGGGCAGTGGTGACATGGGGACAGCAGCTCGTCCCTTCTCCCCAGCCCTTCCCAGGCCTCTCCATTCCCAGCTTTCCCTCGCGGTTTCTCTGCGTTCATTGCCTTCTCCTCTCTTCCTCTCCCTGTCCCTGTCCTCTCTGTCTCTCTCTCTTTCAGGAAGGGGCTCCCTCCATGCCTTCCTGCTGCCTCTTCTGGTTCTGCTCCTCTCCTTGCCCTCCGTGCTGGGTGCCAGCTCTGCTTTCCCTGCTCTGCCTCCCTTCCCTGCTCTGTTCCTGGGGCTGCAGCTGCCCCCTCTGGGCACGGGGAGCTCCCACCTGGGCCCCATCAGAAGAGACTTTTGAGTTTTCGGCTCTGACACTTTGCTGATCAAACCCAGACGTTTGGTTACGCACTAAAATCAGATAAAGAAGGTAAAGGAGGGGGTTGGGCTGGGGCTGTGGCAGGAGGAGGATGTGGGGCTGGACCCATGGCACCTTCAGCTGGCACAGGACACCCTGAGGGGTGAGGCCGTGACCGAGATGTCCCCCAGTGCTGTGTCCCCTACTGACCAGTGTGTCCCCCCAGCTGACCAGTGTGTCCCCAGCTGACCAGTGTGCCCCCCCTGCTGACCAGTGTGTCCCCCAGCTGACCAGTGTGTCCCCAACTGACCAATGTGTCCCCACCCCGTTCCAGGTTGACAGTGACACCATCTGGAACGAGCTGCACTCCTCCAACGCTGCCCGTTGGGCTGCTGGCAGCGTCACCGAGCTGGCCTTCAAGGTGGCCACCAGGGAGCTGAAGGTGGGTGCCGGCCTGGGGGGAGGAGTCCCAGGGCTGTGTGGTGATGTTTTAAATGGCTCCCTAGGAACAGAGAGCAGGCAGGGATAAAGGAATAAAGGAATCAAGGAGGGATTGATTGGAAAGGCCTTCAGAGGTACACTCTGGGCTCCAGAGGCTCCTGCCTCAGTGCATCCCAACATGGACAAGGACAGCTCCCGAGTTCTTCCCACTTGGATCTCGGCATCAATTCCCCAAGCAGAACCCAGCCAAGGATGTGATTTCCTCAAGCTTGCCCCACTCTCCCCAAGATTGTGGTTTGCAGTTCTCATTCTGGGTGTTTTTGGAGAGCAGATCAGAGAGGTTTTATGTCTATCTTAGCACAGAGAACAGCACTTATCAAGCTACAGCAAACTTCAGAGTCACACCAGCAGTACAGGATTTGGAAAACATAAAAGTTAAAACCTGAGGCATCAGTGGCACTGGGGATGTGGGGTGGGAGTGACCCTGGGGGTGGCAGCTCTGACCCCTGACCTTTCTCTGTCCCCAGAACGGCTTTGCCGTGGTGCGGCCGCCCGGGCACCACGCGGATCCTTCCACGGCCATGTAAGACCCCTCCCCACAAAGCAGCCCCCTCAGAGCAGCTCCGTGGCTCAAAAACACCCCCAAATAACCCCCCCTGGGAGCCATCCCTGTCCAGCCCCCAAGGGGAGGGAAGGGGGCTCGGGAAGGGCCCCGGAGGTGACTCCCACTCCTCTTCCCAGGGGATTCTGCTTCTTCAACTCGGTGGCCATCGCTGCCAGGCAGCTGCAGCAGAAGGGGAAACTCAGCAAGATCCTCATCGTGGACTGGGTGAGGGCTGTCCCCTGTCCCCAGCACGTCCCTGCCCTCCCCAGGACGTCCCCAGGAGCTCTGCCAGCTCCAGCTCCTCGTGGGAATGTGGCTGGAACCCACTGGGTGCTGTCAGGAGCAGATCCTGGGTTTGGGGGGCACCCAGACCTGTCTGCTTTTGGCTGCCTGAGGCTGCAGCTGCCAAAAATCCTCTCCCATCTCCCTCCCTGCAGGACGTCCACCACGGCAATGGCACCCAGCAGATTTTCTACCGGGACCCCGAGGTTCTCTACATCTCCCTGCACCGCCACGACGATGGGAACTTCTTCCCGGGCAGTGGAGCTGCTGACGAGGTGGGAGGGGAGGGGGGAGGCTCTTGGGGACAAAGGGGACAGCAGGACATGGAGGGGGGGCTGAGCAGGGACAGTGCCCTGGGGGGGCTCGTTCACCATCCCTGAGCCAGCTCTGGCTGCANAGGTGGGAGGGGAGGGGGGAGGCTCTTGGGGACAAAGGGGACAGCAGGACATGGAGGGGGGGCTGAGCAGGGACAGTGCCCTGGGGGGGGCTCATTCACCATCCCTGAGCCAGCTCTGGCTGCAGATCCTGGCACAGGGATGGGGAATGATGGAAATGGCAGGAAAATTCCACCCCAAACACCTTCATGTGGTACAGGAGAGGGACTGGTACCCCCAAACACCTTCATGTGGTACAGGAGAGGGACTGGTACCCCCAAACACCTTCATGTGGCACGGGAGAGGGGCTGGGACCCCCAAACACCTTCATGTGGCACAGGAGAGGGGCTGGGACCCCCAAACACCTTCATGTGGCACAGGAGAGGGGCTGGGACCCCCACCTGCCTCCCCTTTGGCCACATCCCAACCCCAGCCCTGCCCTTGCTCCCTCCCAGGTGGGCGCCGGCCCCGGCGAGGGCTTCAACGTCAACGTGGCCTGGGCTGGGGGGCTCGACCCTCCCATGGGGGACCCTGAGTACCTGGCAGCCTTCAGGTATTGTCCCCACATCCCTGCCCACGTCCCCTGCTCCCCCCATGTGGGGCTGCCCCCACTCCTCACTCCCTTTCCCCCCAGGACTGTGGTGATGCCAATCGCCCACGAGTTCTGCCCTGATGTGGTGCTGGTGTCTGCTGGCTTCGACGCGGCCGAGGGCCACCCACCCCCCCTGGGTGGCTACAAAGTCTCTGCCAAGTGTAAGGAGGTGGCTCAGGGTGGGGGATGTGCCCCCTCAGGGGTTGGGACCCCCGGGAAGGGCTCCAGGGGGAACTGCAGGAAATTTGAGGGTGGGGTTGATGCCTTAAATTTGCTACCTAGAAACCCAGACTAGACAGGAATAAAGGGAAAAAGGTGATATTTATTGGAAAGGCCTTCAGAGGTACACTCTGGGCTCCAGAGGCTCCTGCCTCAGTGCATCCCAACATGGACAAGGACAGCTCCCGAGTGCTTCACACTTTGATATCAGCATCAATTCCCCAAGCAGGGGCCAGGCAAGGATGGAATTTGCCCAAGCTTGCCCCCCTGTCCCCAAGATTGTGGTTTGCAGTTCTTGTTCTGGGAGTTTTTGGAGCGCAAATCAGAGGTTTTGTTATGTCTATCTTAGCACAGAGAACAGCACTTAACAGCTACAGGAAACTTGAGAGTTACAAATCCAGCAGTACAGGACTTGAAAAACATAAAAGTTAAAACCTGAGGCATCAGGGTTTGGGCAGGGGGAGGTGACCTTGCCGGGGTTGCCCTGCAGGTTTTGGCTACATGACCAAGCAGCTGATGAGCCTGGCAGGGGGGGCTGTGGTGCTGGCGCTGGAGGGAGGCCACGACCTCACAGCAATTTGTGATGCATCCGAGGCCTGCGTGTCTGCCCTGCTGGGCCACGAGGTGAGAGCCGGGGATGGGCTGGCACTGAGCCCCCAGTGCCACTGTCCCAGCCTGGGGACAGCCCCCTGTGACCCCCCAGTGCCACTCTCCCAGCCTGGGCACAGCCCCCTGTGGACCCCCAGTGCCACTGTCCCAGCCTGGGCACAGCCCCCTGTGACCCCCAATGTCCCTGGTGCCAACCCAGGCACAGCCCCCTGTGACCCCCAATGTCCCTGGTGCCACTGTCCCAGCCTGGGCACAGCCCCCTGTGACCCCCAATGTCCCTGGTGCCAACCCAGGCACAGTCCCCTGTGACCCCCAATGTCCCTGGTGCCACTGTCCCAGCCTGGTGACAGCCCAGCCCCCCTGTGCCCCCCTGTGCCCCCTGTGCCCGCAGCCGGAGCCGCTCCCGGAGCAGAGCCTGAGGCAGAAGCCCAACGCCAACGCCGTGCGCTCCCTGGAGGCTGTGATCCAGGTCCAGAGTGAGTCCTGGCAATGGGGGCTGGGGGGGCCTCGGATGGGACCTTAAATGTCCACGCTGGGCATCAAAAATCCTGGGGGGGGTCCCCATCCTCCTCCTCCTCTTCCTCCATCTCCTCCTCCTCCTACTCCTCTTCTTCCTCTTCCTCCTCCTCCTCCTCACAAGAGTGGGGGACCAAGTCTGCATTCACTGCATGGGGAGCCCAGAAACCTGGGACAACCCTGTCCTGGGACACCCCTGTCCCGGGCTATCCCTGTCCCAGACTATCCCTGTCCTGGGTCACCCCTGTCCCAGGCTCTCCCTGTCCTTGGCTATCCCTGTCCCGGGCTATCCCTGTCCCAGGCTATCCCTGTCTCAGGCTATCCCTGTCTCAGGACATCCCTGTTCTTGGCTATCCCTGTCCTGGGTCACCCCTGTCCTGGGCTCTCCCTGTCCTGGGCTCTCCCTGTCCTGGGCTATCCCTGTCCCGGGCTCTCCCTGTCCTGGGCTCTCCCTGTCCCGGGCTATCCCTGTCCCGGGTTCTCCCTGTCCCAGGCTCTCCCTGTCCTGGGCTCTCCCTGTCCTTGGCTATCCCTGTCCCGGGCTATCCCTGTCCTGGGCTCTCCCTGTCCTTGGCTATCCCTGTCCCAGGCTATCCCTGTCCCGGGCTATCCCTGTCCCGGGCTCTCCCTGTCCTTGGCTCTCCCTGTCCCAGCCCCCGCGGTGTCCCTGAGCCCCCGTGTCCCCCCGCAGGTAAATACTGGGTTGCTGTGCAGCGTTTTGCCTCCAAGCTGAGCTGCTCCTTCCTCGAGGCTCAGCACCACGAGGCTGACGAGGTGGAGACGGTGACAGCCCTGGCGTCCCTCTCGGTGGCAGTCATGGTGGAGAAGAGGTGACACTCCCGGGGGTCGCTGTAGGGGGCGGGGGGTGGCAGCAGGGTGGGGCTGTGTCCCCAACCCCTCCCTGGATGAGGTTCTGGAGCTCAGGACCTGGGTGAGCTCCTGGGAACCTCGTGGGCTCTTCCCGAAGGAAAACCAAACCAAATCCTGCCGGGGGGGCTTGGGGGGTGTCAGCTACTGCCAGCAGCGTCCCCTCCTGTCCCCTCCCTTCTGTCACCGTCCCTGGATGTCCCCCGGGCCCCTCCTGTCCCCTCCTGTCCCCTCCCTTCTGTCACCGTCCCTGGGTATGTCCCGCGGGCCCCTCCCGTCCTGTCCCTTCTGTCACCGTCCCTGGATGTCCCCCGGGCCCCTCCTGTCCCGTCCCTTCTGTCACCGTCGCTGGGTGTCCCGCGGGCCCCTCCTGTCCCGTCCCTTCTGTCACCGTCGCTGGGTGTCCCGCGGGCCCCTCCTGTCCCGTCCCTTCTGTCACCGTCGCTGGGTGTCCCGCGGGCCCCTCCTGTCCCGTCCCTTCTGTCACCGTCGCTGGGTGTCCCGCGGGCCCCTCCTGTCCCGTCCCTTCTGTCACCGTCCCTGGGTGTCCCGCGGGCCCCTCACGTGTGCCGTTGCCGTCGCAGGGCGCAGGAGGAGCCGATGGAGCAGGAGGAGCCCATGAAGCAGTGACAGGGACGGTCCCGGGCGAGGATCCCTGTTTGTCCCCCTCGCTCCCGAGGCGCGGGTCCGGACTCCTGGAAGGACATTCCCGCATCCAGCGGGGCGGGACCACGGAGAGCCCCGAGCCCGGACCGTGCCCGCAGCACCCCCACCCCAATTTTGGGACCCGGAACCCCTCGAGGGGGGAGTGAAACCCCCCCAGCCCCGCGGCGCAGACCCCCTGCTCCCGGGAAGGGCTGGGCCTTGGGATGGACACTGAGACCACTCTGGGATGGCTCCCAGAGCCTCCCCCCGTGCCAGGGAAGAGCATCCCGGGCTTTGCTCGGTGGGGTCAGGATCCCCGTGCCCTCCCCAAAGATTCCCTGGCTCCTCTTGCCCTTGCTGGGATGGAGCAGCAGTGACGGGGGCTGGGAGCTCCATGGGCACAGGAGCATCCCCAGGAAAGTTTGGAACATCCCAAGGAAGGTTCAGAGCATCCCCAGGAAAGTTTGGAACATCCCAGGAAGGTTGGGAGCATCCCAGGAAGGTTGGGAGCATCCCCAGGAAAGTTTGGAGCATCCCAGGAAAGTTTGGAACATCCCAGGAAGGTTGGGAGCATCCCGGGGATGTTGGGAGCAGCCCGGGGAAGATTCAGAGCATCCTGGGGAAAGTTTGGAACCTCCCAGGAAGGTTCGGAGCATCCCAAGGAGGGTTCGGAGCAGCCCCAGGAAGATTCAGAGCACCCCTGGCGAGGGAGGAGCGAGGCCTGAGCGCAGGCAGTGCCCGGGGGGGTCCCTCCGGCCCCCCCTGAGCCCTGCCCCGAGCCCGGGGCTCTCATTTGCACTATGGACCCCGAGAGCGCCAATGTGAACCTGACTCCTCCTCCCGGGATCGCTGCGGGAACGATCCTGCCCTGAGCCCTGGGTGGGTGTCGCTCCTTGCCCTCCCAGCCCTGCCGCGTTCCTGTCGCCCTCTGAGCCCCCCCGAGCCCCCTCCCCAGCCGAGGTTCCGCAATTCCCAATGGAATCCCCCCCAGGGATGCCCGAAGCCCCCGAGGGTTCCTTCCCGATTTGCCTTTTCCCAAATCTTCCTTTTCCCGATTCCCTGCATCCCATGAGGGTTTTCCCACCAGGAGCTGGGCTGGGCTCTGGGGACAGAGGGGACAAGGCTGAGCTGGGGGGGGTGGGGACAGCTCCGGCAGCAGGAGGAGATTTTGTAAAAAAAACCAACAAAAAAACCAAAAAAAAACCAAAAGAAAAACAAAAACAAAGGAGAAATTTTAAAAGAAAAAAAAAAAATGTTTTGGAGGAATAAAATCCTTCGTGTGTATCCCGGAGTGGGTGGGGGTCCCAGGGTGGGGGTCCCAGGGTGAGGGTCCCAGGGTGAGGGTCCCAGGGGGGGTTGGGGAAGGGAATGGGGAGCCCCCCCAAGCTCCCACCCACTGCATTTTACCAGGAGGAATCCACCATGCATGGACTTTTTGGGGGCTTTTCCCCCCCCAAAAAAAGGGGTTCAGAAGGGTCATTAGGATGACGTTTTGCTCATTTTAAGGGTTTTTTGCTCATTTTAAGTCAATGCAGGAGGGGTTATTTTTAAGAAAGAAGACGCACCAAAAATACTTGAAAATATTTTTTTTAGAATATATTTTTACATTTTAAAGAAGAAAAAAACATTTTGGTTGGAAAGCAGGAGTCTCACTCCACAGATAAGGTTTTTACCTTTTATTTTTTCGAGCACAATTCATTATCTTTTGGGAGAAGATCTTAACTTCTGAAGGCGATTTCGTTTCTCAGCTGTAAAATCCCTCCCATGAGGCACTGAACGAAACCTCCACAGCCCCATTTGGAACAGAGTTCTTGATTTTATTTAAAGCACCTCCGGATTTTCTTGAAGGCTGCAGTCGCCTCCGGGGAGGGGAGAATCCACTCCCACTGCACACAAAAATTGGGAATTGGGTGGGAAGAGTCACTCTGGGCCTTGCTGTGGCTCCTCCTTGAATTCTCTGCTGTGTCCCAAATCTGATCCCAACTGAACTCCTCTCCCATGGAATATTTGGGGGTTCAGGCTCATTGCAGCCTCCCTGAGAGGGATTTTTTTTCCCTCCTTTTTCTGCCAAACAGGTAAAAAACCCTGATTTTCTTTTCCCAGTTCCAATCAAAGTGGCGCCACCGAGGAAGGTGCAGGGAGGACCTGGAGGTGCCATTTCCGTAGGAAACACAAGGACTGAAGTCTGGAAAATTCCCCCTGGGCTATTTTAGGGTCATTTTGGGCACCCCATGGTCCCCTCCTCTCCCTCTCCACACCCCCAGAACAGCCCAAAACCCTTAAAATTCCCCCAAAATCCCCCATTCCCCCCGGGTCCGTCTCCAGCCTCAATTTCTGATCAATTCAGAGGAATTGGGGCATTTTCAAGGCCCATCCGTGGAGCAGAAGCTGCTGGGGGGTGCCTCGGGGGGTTCAGCACCCCCAAATCCCCCCCAGATCCTCATCCATGGGAGCACAATCCGTGGGAATGTCCTGGCGTGGACCCTTGGGAGCAGATAAAAGCTCCGGGACCCCCGAGGTCCTGGCAGGCAGCACAGGGAGCTCCAGCTCTTCCCCTCATCCCACAGGAATTGTCCTGCTCGGTCCTGGAGGCTCTGGGAAGGACTCAGCTTCCTGGGAGTCCCAGAGGAGGAGACCAGGATGGTTCCTTACCTGCGAGCCCACAATAAATCACAGCCCCAGAGTTCCTCCAGCAGCTCCTCCCATCCCAACCCAGCTCCTGCCGCTGCTCCCTGGGGCTGTTCCCAACCTCCGAGGGGTCCCCGGGGCTCTCGGGGGGTTGGGGGTCGTTCCCTTTTCTCTCTGGGGAGGATCCTGGGGTTTTTCGGGTGCTGGAGCTGCTTCCATTGAAGAGGAGACCTGGCGGGGAGACAGCAGGGTCAGGTTGGGCTCAGGCTTCCCGAAATCCTGCAAATCCAATCCCCCCGGGAGCCAGCGGGGGCAGAGCTGCCCTCGGCCGCTGCCTCTGGAGCTTCACATTCCCAGATTTCCCCGGGGAAATGTCCCCACGCCTGAACCCAGGAATTAAAAAACCCCAAATCCTGGTTTTTCCCGCAGATCTGATCCCTGGGAGCCTCCTGGAAGCCCTCCCGGAGCCGGGGCCGTGCAGGGGTGGGGGAATGGAGCAGGGAGAGCTCGGGAATGGCTCTGGCAGCTCAGGGGGCACGAGGGGATTGATCCCTGCTGGGCAGTGCCTGGTGCTCCCAGGGCTCCCAGGGCTCCGAGTTCATCTCATCCCCTCCTGCTTTGTCCTGGATGTTTCCTTGCACAGTCATTGAAACCTTTCCCTCTGGAGAGGGATAAATCCAACTCTCCAGGAATTCACCCCCGGGAAGGGCTGAGGGAGCAGGGGACAGAGGGGAAAATCTCCCCAAGGCTGATGTGTGCCATGGCTGAGCCCTTGGCACTGACCATGGGCACATCCAGGGACAGCCAAAACTCAGGAATCACGGCCGGGCAGGACCACCTCAACCCAGCCCACAGAAAAAGGGATCAGCTCCCCTCGTTCCCCGAGGTCTGATCCCAAAAAACACCATCCTGGAGGGATTTTAGCAGCTGCTGAGAGCTGCAGGAGCCTCGGGAGGAGCCCAGCCCTGAAGGATTTGGGATGGAGAAGCTCCCGGAGCTCCCCGAGCCTGTCCTCGCCCTCCCTGCTGCATCCCCACCTCCGAATTGATGCCGGGCACGGCTGCTCCCGAGCGTTCCCGCTGCTCCCGTTCCCCCTCGGCTCCCGAGTGCCTTCCCTGACAGCCACGATGAAAAACGAGCTCATTCCAGAGGCATTCCCGGGCCCGAGGCAGCTCCAGCGAGCTCTGGCTCCTCGCAGGGGCCATAAACCCAGAGACGTTTCCGTGTTCCCGAGGGCCAGATCCGTGATTTTATGTCTGGATTAATTTTAACTAATCCTGAGCAGCGCGGGGACTCTGCCATGGAGAGCAGCTCGCTCTCCCCCGGGTTTTTTTTCCCCTTTTTAGTGAAAATGTGGAGGTTTTTGCTGGAGAAATGAATCCAGCGGCTCCGGCCGTGCCTTTGAGGATTCCCTGCGAGCAGCCTGGGATTTCAGGGATGTGCCACATCCCTCATCCAGGGCGGCTCCTCCAGCACCTCCCTGCCCATCCCGAGTGGAAATGGCAGCTCTGGGAAGAGCAGCTTTGGGGGATCCCTGCAGCCTCCAAACCTGCCCCGTGCCAGGAGCCAATCCCAGGAGCACCAACTCACCCAGGAACAGATTTCCCTGGATTTGGGCAGCTCCTCACCTCTCCTGGGAGCCCAGCCCCCAAAGTGGGGGTCCCGGACCACCCTGGCCAGGTTAACCAAGGGCTGGATCCATGGTAAAGGGATGGATCTGGGGTGGGAAGGGATCCCTGCTTTCCTGCCGGGCTGCAGAGGGATCTGGGAGCAGCTTTTAAAGCAGCTCGAGGTGGATTTCCTGAGCAGGGAATAGGGAACAGGGAACAGGGAATAGGGAATAGAAAATAGGGAATAGGGAATAGGGAACAGGGAACAGGGAATAGGGAGCAGGGAATAGAAAATAGGGAATAGGGAAGAGGGAACAGGGAACAGGGAACAGGGAATAGAAAATAGGGAATAGGGAATAGGGAACAGGGAACAGGGAACAGGGAATAGAAAATAGGGAATAGGGAATAGGGAATAGGGAACAGGGAACAGGGAACAGGGAATAGGGAATAGAAAATAGGGAATAGGGAATAGGGAGTAGAAAATAGGGAATAGGGAACAGGGAACAGGGAATAGGGAATAGAAAATAGGGAATAGGGAATAGAAAATAAGAAATAGAAAATAGGGAATAGGGAATAGGGAACAGGGAATAGGGAGCAGGGAATAGAAAATAGGGAATAGGGAATAGAGAACAAGGAACAGGGAATAGGGAATAGGGAATAGAAAATAGGGAACAGGGAATAGGGAATAGGGAATAGGGAATAGGGAATAGGGATGGGAGCTGTTCCCGAGCTCCCCCAGCGCCCCGGAGCAGCCAGAGGTGTTTATAAATAAAAGCAAATGAAGCAGCCGCCAGACAAAGCCGATTCCAGGCGAGAGCAACAGTCCCCAAAGGGAAGATTTATCCAAGGTCTTTCAGGAGAGACAATTAAGTGAGGGCAACGCGAGAGAGGCGATAAATCCAGGGAGACAAATGAAGGGCGAGGAACATCAGCCCTGGCGGCTCCCAGCCGCTCCCCCCGGCAGTTCCAGCTTCCAGCCTCATTTTCTCCTCCAGCAGGGAAAGAAACCATTTTAATGTGCTCAAGACTCCACCGAGAAAAGCTGAGCTGGGGGCGGGGGGGGCACTTCAAACGTGATTTCTGTCGCCTGAGGCTCCATCCCTCCTTCCCCTGATGGCTCCTGGTTAACGAGGGCACATCCACCTCCAGCTACCCCAGCCCCCTCTGATATTTAATAGGCCGAGTTCCACTATCCAGGGGCTGCTTTCCATTAGGAAATCCCAGCCCCGCTGCGAGCGCCGCGTTCGTTCCCTCCCCGCGAGGGAAAAAAGAACCTCCCCAGCCCGGCACCGCTTCCCCCTCGGCTCTTCCCTGATTTGGGAGCTTCGAAGGGAGAATTCCTCTCCCTTTCCCTGCCGGCCCAGCTGGGATTGTTCACTGG
Organism: Erpornis zantholeuca; assembly: GCA_013400515.1. Classification (NCBI taxonomy): domain Eukaryota; kingdom Metazoa; phylum Chordata; class Aves; order Passeriformes; family Timaliidae; genus Erpornis; species Erpornis zantholeuca. Next base: position 82,254 of record VZTN01019489.1, on the reverse strand, counting down.
GGCCCGAAAATGCTGCAGGATGGCCCCGGGAGGGTGATTCCCTCCCCGGCTGGAGGATGAGGGCGCGGAGCCGCTCGGGATGGGTTTTAAGGGGAATGATGATCCCGTGGAGCTCCCGGGAGCTCTCCAAAGTGACTGAAGGGTCTTTAATCCTTCTGTTTATCACGGGAGCGCAGCTCCTGCCAAGAGCTCGGCTTAAATAAACAGCTCTGGGAGTCCGTGCCGGGTTCCGCACGCAGAGGGAGCAAAAAATGGGTCTGGGGGGGCTGGGGAGGGGGCTCAGCCTCCCCCACCTCCCCAGGGCAAAGGGATTTCAGTCAGGTTTTGCAAAATTCGGGATGAAGCCGTGCCAAGCAGGTTCCCTCTCTTTTGGGAGCACCCCCAAAACTGGAGAATCCAACCCCAAACTGGCAAACCCAAAAGGAGGTGCCCAGAAGAGGGTGAGGGGTCCAGGGGGGCACGGGGGCTCAGCATCCCGACTGGTCCTGGCGGATTTGGGGCATCCCAAAGCGAGCACGAGGAGCCACAGGCTCCTCCTCTGGCCGGACCCAAGGGGAGGCGACCCTGGTGTCACCCAGCCAAGGGCAGCTCCCGGCAAGGACAGGATTTAATGTCTGAAACAACAGGGTCTGCCCCCAAAAACGGAGATCTCCACATGAATTTATCGAAGTTGTCACATTTCCTGCTGGTTGGGAGGGATCTGGTTGGGAAAGGGAGTTCCAGGGTGGCCCTGGGAGATGCTCAGCAGCCTGAGCCAGCGCTGGCACCTCCACGGCCTCAGGTTTGGGGCTGTTCGGTGCCCGAGGAGAGCCAGGAGGAGCCCTGGGGCTGTCCGGGGCTCTCGGGAGCTGGGCAAGTTCCCAGCTTGGGAATGTCCTCTGGAACTTTCTGTTCCCGCTCCGCGGGAAGTGCCGGCGGTCGCCGACCCCGCTCCTCCCGCTCCCGAGTCCTCCTAAAACTCCGAAAATCGAGTTATTCCGCTCTCAGCATCCCCAAGGACGCTCGGGTGGTGGCTGCACGGAGCTGAGTCCATCAGAATTCCCCACGCAGCGCAGGATTCCCGCGGATCCGAGCCCATCCCGGATCCCATCCTGTCCGCAGTGCTCTAGGAGAGGAACAGGTCGGAGGACACGAGGCCACCGCAGGGCAGGGCGGCTTTGACACCTCAGCATCCCCGGCACGGCCAGAACGAGATTTGGGAATCAATTTAAACCTTTTAAAAACCCTCTTAAAGCCCTTTTTTAAACCCTTCCCGCCCCTGTCCTGGAGCAGACCGTGCCGAGTGGCCTCGGTCACTCCAGGCCCGCTCAGGAACCGCCACCTCCTCCCGCTCTGGGCTCCGCGGGGACAAATCCCCGACCCCTGGAGCGATTCCCGGCGGGATGGAGCCGCCGCTGTCCCTCTCACACCTACCCGGCTCAGTGAGACGCCGACATGGACCAAGCGCCCTCCATCCTCCACACGGAGAAGGCGTAGCTGAGCCGCTCGTGGGCCAGGAAGTTGCAGCTGGTGGCGACCTTGTGGTCCAGCTCGTCGCTCTGCAGCACCTGGCACAGAAAGTCGATGTAGCGAGCTGCCAACTTGAGCGTCTGGATCTTGCTGAGCTTGTCCGAGGGCAGCGTGGGGATGATCTTGCGCAGCTCGGCGAAGGCGTCGTTCAGGGACTGGGTGCGCTGGCGTTCGCGCACGTTGGCGATGACGCGCTGGGCGTGGGCGTCCTCGGGGGGCTGCGGGGCTGGGCTGCGCCGGCTGCGCTTGCCCTGCGGCGAGTGAGCTCCGCCGGGACCCTGCCCGCGCTTGCGGCCGCTCTTCCTGGGCAGCCGCTCGGCCTCGTCCTCGCTGGTGGCCGCGCTGCCCTCGGGGGACTCCGGGGAAAGGTTTTCCTCCTTCATGTCCTCGGCTCCTTGGGCTGCGGAGGAGCCGGCGGTGGCTCCCCAGGAGCGGCCCGGAGCATTCGCCCTCGGGGCTCGCCGGGCGCCCCAAGCCCCGCAGAGCTCTCCAAGGAGCTCCTTGGCTTTTCCTTTGGGCCAGGAGAGGAGGGCGCTGGGATGACTTCGGCGACGGCTCCTGCTGATAGGGCGAGCGGGGCGGGGGCGGACCAGGCGCAGACCAATGCAGGCCAACGGCGAAGGCTCTGGAAGCTTATGGGTTCCAGATTTCCTCTCTCCCTCCCCACCGCCACCCCGAGCCCTCCGGCACAGATGCTCCGGCTGCCGCCCGCATGTCCCGGGACGTTCCCGGTGCCAAGGGAGCCCCAGCCATGGAGCTCGGCCGTGACTTCGGGGGGTTCTGGGTCTTCTTTAAAAAATGTTTCAAACCCAGTTGACCTCACAAAGAAATATCCTCTGGTTTGGGGTGGAGGAGGAGACTTTCACCTGTGAGGGATGTGGAGCCACGGGGGCTGCAGTGAGCGATTCGGGAACTCCCAAAATCCAAAGGAAGGAGCGACCAAAGGGAGATCGGCATCTGTAGGGCTCTTGAGGAACGGCTTTGGCCAAAATGAGCTTGAAGTTGTGTCCATTTGTCCATCTGTCCATCCATCCATCATCCCTCCATCATCCACCATCTATCCATCATCCATCCATCCATTCATCCATCCACCATCCATCCTCTGTCCGTCCATCCCTCCCTCCCCTGCCTCCATTCCTGGCATCCTACCACACCTTCATCCTCATCCAGCACCAAATTCCTGCCGAGTAAATCCAGCAGCTCCTGGGTGGAAGAGGAGGAGGAAAAAGAAGTGGAAAAAGAAAGGGAAGGAGAAAGGGAAGGGAAAGGGAAAGGGGAAGGGGAAGGGAAAGGGAAAGGGAAAGGGAAAGGGAAAGGGAAAGGGANAGGGGAAGGGGAAGGGGAAGGGAGAGGGGAAGGGGAAAGGGAAGGGGAAGGGGAAGGGGAAGGGCAGGACCTCTCTGCTCTCTGGGGCTGAGAATCCCCAGGAGGGCAGGACCGAGGCTCCGGCAGCACTGCTGAGGTCTGGGGAGCTGCCACCAGCTCCAGCTAAGGCTCAGCCTTTATTCTTTAATTAATTCCTTTTTTTATTGTTTTTCTTTTAAAAGAAAATAAAATGGCATTGAATTTGGCCGGGAGAGCAGTTGTGGCCAGGGGAGGGGAGGTTTGGGTCGGGGCTGGGATCCCGGAGCAAAGGGAGGAACACAATGAGCTTTGAAGTGCAGGAAGGAGCAGCCCCACACCCCAAGGGGCTTTTGTCCCCACATTTGGAGAGTTTGTGGCTTTTCCCTCAAACATTTCAATTCCTTCTTTCAGTGAGTGTTTTTTTGGGGGAGGATGTTCATCCCAACTCCTCATGGAAAGGTCACGAGGCACCAAAGTGGTTTCAGTAACTCCTCCAGCTCGCTGGGGGGGTTTTTTCTGGTGCTGCTTTTGACACATCAGGGAAAATTTCAGGCCTTAAAGAAAAAAACAACTCAGCCAAGCGCAGCTCCCTTGACTCAGGGAGAGGTCACTGCATGGGTGGGAGATTTGAATTCCCAATTCCCACCAATTCTCAGCCCCTCTGGACATGTCCCCTCCTGGTTTTCCCCCATCCTCTCACATCCATCACCCCCACGAGGATTTTGGGGGGTCCTGGGGGGAATCTCCTCCAAGGGGAGAAGGGAGAGAAGAGCAGGGAACAGCCTCGAGTGGTGCAAGCAAAAGGATTAGGTTGGAAATGGGGAAAATTCCACCCGGGAAGGGCTGGAGTCTCCAACCCCGAGGGGATTGAAAAGTGGCNCCCACGAGGATTTTGGGGGGTCCTGGGGGGAATCTCCTCCAAGGGGAGAAGGGAGAGAAGAGCAGGGAACAGCCTCGAGTGGTGCAACCAAAGGTTAGCCTGGAAATGGGGAAAATTCCACCCGGGAAGGGCTGGAGTCCCCACCCCCGAGGGGATTGAAAAGTGGCACTTGGGGACATGATCAGAGGTGGCCTTGGCAGTGCCAGGGAAGCGTTTGGTGCCCTCAGAGGGTTTTGGGATTTTTTTTTTTTGCCTTGTTTGGGTTTTTTTTTCCCTTTTTTCCTCAAGCTCCTTTTCTTTGTTCCAGAGGACAAAAATAATTCCCATTTTGCATCCGGCGTGAAAAGAAAAAAACCCAAAAAAAAAAAAAAAAGAGGATAAGGCTGATAAATGGGGGACATGAAAGGGAAGCAGGAACAGCCCCTGGAGGTCGGGAAGAGCCTTGGGACTCGCAGGTTTTTCCAGTTACCTCAGCCTCGAGTGGAAACAGCTGCAGGACAGCCAAAAACATGGAGCATCCTTGTCCCCGAGTGTGGTTGCCACGGCAACCACGGGGAATTTGGGGCGGGGGGATCAGGGTGGGAATGGGAACCTGCGGGGGGCTTTGATCCCGGGGTGATGGATGGATGGATGGATCCTCCCCCCTGGAACACGCCGGGATCCGGCAGAACTCGGAGGTGTTGGTGAGGTCAGGAGGGGCTGAGGGCGTCCCTGGGGGTCCCTGGGGGTCCCTGGGGGTCCCTGGGGGGATTGGGAGTGATCCCAGAGCTTTCCCGAGGGATGAGGAGAGGGAGGGACCCCACAAGTGCCTCCCCCCAGGGCTGGGCCCATCCTGTTCCACTTAATTCCAACGCGGGAAAGTTTCTTCCCCTTCCGCTCCTATCAAAGGAGAGAAGTGCTAGCATCACTGGCATCAANCGGGGTGATGGATGGATGGATGGATCCTCCCCCCTGGAACACGCCGGGATCCGGCAGAACTCGGAGGTGTTGGTGAGGTCAGGAGGGGCTGAGGGCGTCCCTGGGGGTCCCTGGGGGTCCCTGGGGGTCCCTGGGGGGATTGGGAGTGATCCCAGAGCTTTCCCGAGGGATGAGGAGAGGGAGGGACCCCACAAGTGCCTCCCCCCAGGGCTGGGCCCATCCTGTTCCACTTAATTCCAACGCGGAAAAGTTTCTTCCCCTTCCGCTCCCATCAAAGGAGAGAAGTGCTGGCATTGGGGTCCCAGTGCCAGGAGCTGTCCCCAGCTCTCCCAGTACAGCACTGGGAATGCTGGGAATGTTGGGATCAGCCCTGGATGGATGGAGGGAAGGATGGATGGATGGATGAGGGAGGGATGGAGGGATGGATGGAGGGATGAGGGATGGATGGATGGAGGATGAAGGGAGGGATGGATGAAACCACATCCCAGGGAACGCTGAGTTATTTCTGTGGGAGCAGCTCTGGCATCCCTCGGAGCTGACTCAGGTTCCTGCCTCTCTCCTGGGCCAAGCTCAGAAGAGCTCCTGGAGCTGCAAACCACACCCAGAGTCCCTGGCTGTCCCCAAGGCCTGGGTGTCCCCAGCAGGGTGGGGGTGCCCGGCAGGACCCCCCCAGCTGCCCCCAGGACCAAAGGCTCTCCCAGAGCTCCCCCGATCCCACCCCCGCCCCCTCCCAGCCCCGCAGCACATCTGGGACACCCCCGGAGCCTTCAAAGCCGTGTCTGGGGAGAGACGAAAGGCCTGGCTCAACTCCTGGCTGGAGATGAAAGGAAAACTCTCCCTCGGCGGCTGGAACGAGTTCCTGGTGCTTCGGAGCGGAGCTGCAGGGGCTGCGGGGGCTCCTTCCCTGCGCCGCCTTTCCAGAGGGACTCCGGGACACATTCCCAGGGTGCCTGCGACCTGAGAGGGCTCCGGGCTCCCCGAGGGGCTCCAGGGATGTTCCGTGGGCTGAGGGGGATGAGGAGCAGAGGGACGGGGAGGGAGAAGCTCCTTCGCGATGAGCCCGGGGCTGGGGAGCGGCTGCCGGGCGGATGCGAGCGACAGATTTTCCTCATTTCGTCCCAGGAAATTCTATTCCGATTAAAAGGCGTTTGATCTCCACGGAGAGGGAGGGGGGAGGCCAGGCTGGGGTTGGGTTTCTCTCCTTTATGGGGCTCAGGGATCAGCTCAAAGCTCCCAGGGTTTTGGGGCTGCGGAATGTGGAGTTGAGTTTTGGGGTTTATGGAAAGGTGGAGGAGGAAGGGATGGAGCCACGAACACCCTGGGGCTCCCTCCCCCTCTCTCCCGGTTCTCCCAAGGGTTGATCCCTCTCCATCAGGGAAGGGGAATCCTCCAGCTCCTCATCTTCTCCATCATCAGGAATAAAAAGGGATTTTTCCAGGATGGAGAAGGGAAATGTCCTGGTCTCGTGGGAGTTTGGGGGTCCTCAAGGGGACCACGGGAGGGACTCGTGGGATTTATGGTTTTCCAAGGGCTGGAGGGGATGGATTTGGCTGGGGTTTATCAGCCTAAAAAAGAGGTAAAAGCCACTTAAAAGTGAGGCAGAGCCACCACAGGGGAGTGGCAGGAGGGGGCTGCAATTTCCCTCTGGTCGTGATTCCAGCCCTTTCCCCATGTCCTTCTCTCCCGTTCCTGGTTGAGGAGGAAGAGGAGCATTGACCTTTCCATGGGCAGTGGCTCCAGCCCAGCTCCAGGCTGGGAAGGAGCAGAGGGACCCCCGGAGTGGCCAGGACCCCCCAGTGACCCTCGGCCCCTCCAGGCTCTCCTCAAACCCAAGGCTCTTCCCAGATATCCCAGCCCGGGGATTTTCATCCTCCTCGTTAAGCCCTGGGCCCATATTGAACCATTTTATTCCCTTGGTTGCTCTCCAAGCTGAGAATTGTCCTAAAAATAACCATTCCCAGTTCTGTGGGTGATGTTCACCCCCTCCTCTCCCAGGCCTGGCTCCGTCCCAGCTCCCCCAGCTCTGCTGAGTTCATCCTGACACCAAAACTGCTCCGGTGGGGACCTTGGATCACTGCTGCTTCCTACCCAAGCCCAGTGGGGCAGGGATTCCCTCGGGAATGGGGGCAGGACTGGGATCCTGTCTGTGTGTCCGGCACCCTCCCAGCTGGACACTGCCCCTGGGAGCCAGGACACTCCTCTGGGATTCCTGGGAAGTCAGGAGACTCCTCTAGGATTCCTGGCTCCAGCCCCAAGCTCTTCCTCAGGGATTCTTCCTCACCCTCGCCCCATCCTCTCCCTCCCTTCCAGACCCTCGGCATGCCGTGAGTGAGGTGGAATTTTGGGGATTTTCTGATTTTTCCCCAGCCAGGGAACAAATCCAGGCTGAGGCAGCGCCATGTGCAGGCGGATGCAGGGAGTGGGGACACCACGGTGACATCGCCAAGGTTTGGGACACTCTCCCTGCCCCTGGCACATTCCCAGGGAACAGCACAGACTTCCAGGGATAGTTTGGGATCTGCTGTGACTCCATCAGGATTCCCCAGGGATCTGGGACCCTCCTGTGGATCCCTCCAAGGCCAGCACCACCCCTGGGCCCCTTTGGAAGCTCCAGGTTCCTTCTGCTGCCACTCCTGGTGCTGAGGGACACCCCAGGAGCCACCCAGGCCGGATTAGTGTCCCTGCACACCAGGACAGTGTCCCCAGCACCTCCCTCCCCCCAGAGGCACCTGGAGGGTCCCCCCCAGCCCCACCAGGCTCATCCGGAGCCTTTGAGGCGCCGCTTCCGCCCTCGAAACATCTTGAGAGCAGATTGGGAAAATGCAAAAAATCTGTTGTTTTCCTTCGGGTGCCTCCGAGTTCCCTCCTCGAGCAGGAAAAGTGGGACTGGGGTCACTGCCAGACCCTCGGGAGGTGCTGAGACCCCACGGGGGCTCTCCATGAACACAAATATCACCCCAAAAGCTAGCAGAGGCTCCCCAAATCCTGAAGATTCCTCAGGGGGGTAAGGAATGCTGCCAAGGGAAAAATGGGGAATGCCATGAAAAATGGGGCTGGGAAAGGCTGGGGCAGGCCGAGAATGGGGCAGGGTGGTTGGGACTTTGTGGGGTCAGGGCGAGGGGACAGATCTGAGTCTCCTGGGAAGCCTTTGGAGCCACCAGGATCTCAGTGCCCTCCTGTCCCCAGCACCAGGGCACAGGCAGGGAATTCCAGCCGGGATCCTTCCCTGGCCCCGGGCCTGGCTCACTGTGGGGCCACGCTGAGCTCCTCGGTGGCCCCCGGGCACAGGGACGTCGCTGTTTTTGGGGTGTCCCGGGTGTTTTTTGGGGTGTCCTGGGTGGTTTTTGGGGTGTCCCGGGTGTTTTTTGGGGTGTCCTGGGTGGTTTTTGGGGTGTCCCGGGTGTTTTTTGGGGTCTCGCTCGCGCCCCCACCCCACCCAGCCCCGGCTGTGCCACTGCCGCCCTCTGGTGGCTCCTGCGGGCCCTGCACCCGAGGGGTCCCAGTGGCCCCAGTTGGTCCCCAATGTGTCCCCAGTGTGTCCCCAGTGTGTCCCCAGTTTGTCCCCAATGTGTTCCCAGTGTGTCCCCAGTTTGTCCCCAGTGTGTCCCCAGTGTGTCCCCAGTGTGTCCCCAGTTTGTCCCCAGTTTGACCCCAGTGTGTCCCCGTTGTGTCCCCTCCCCTGGACCCCACCCCACGCTCAGTGATGGGATTGGGATGGGGCTGGGATTGGGATGGGGCTGGGAATGGGAACTCACTCAGGGATGACCCCAAAGCCTCCCCTGCCCCAAAGGCATGGAAACACCACCAAGGTCCCCAAAAACTCCTCAGGGCTGAAATCCCCAAATCCCAAGGGATTTGTGAGGGGAAAAGTCACCTCAGAGCCTCCCTGTGCATGAGGAAGTGACCCCAAAAAGCCAAAGGACCCCAGGGAATTCCAGTGCAGCCAGGCTGGTGAGGGAGAGCTGTATTTGTGGTGGCACAGGGTGGCAGCGGGGGTGGCACCAAGCCTGGCACCCCCAAGGAGAGAACCAGGAGGAATCCATGTAAAAATAGAGGCAATATTTACACACAGGATCCTTTAAAAAGCTGGGATGTGGAGTGGAAGCTCCGGGGCTCCCACAGGTGCTGGGTTCAGGGGCACCCAAAGGTGCTCCTCCATCCACCTGGGGAGTTCCTGTCCCCTCCCCTCTCCTCCTGCTTCCATAAAAGCATTTTTTCCCCATTTTTTCCCCAGGAATCCTCTCCCTGAGGCTCAGGCAGGTCAGGCCTTGGCCCTGCACACCCTTTCCCCCAAACACCCTCTCCCCACACACCCTGCTGCAACCTCAGGCGTTAAATATGGCATTTATGGTCAAACACAGGATCCCATTCCTTTGTAAAACCAGCCCAGAGAGAGGCCAGGAGCAGCATTCCCAACCCTGGGAGCTTTGGGATGAGCTGGGAGACCCTGGGGGGAAAATCCCAAAGCCCAAAGCCCTGCAGGGCCTGGCTGGGAGCTCCAGGGAGGAGCTGAGCCCTTCCCTGCAGAGCAGAGAGGTGACAGAGGGGCCAGGGAGGTGTGACAGGAGCTGGGAGGTGTGACAGGAGCTGGGAGGTGTCACAGGAGCCAGGGAGGTGTGACAGGAGCTGGGAGGTGACACAGGATCTGGGAGGTGTGACAGGAGCCAGGGAGGTGACACAGGAACCAGGGAGGTGACACAGGAGCAGCGACTGTGCCACCTCTGGGAAGCACAGAAGGCTCCGAGCACTGAGTCCTTCCCTTCCCTCCCGGAACGAGCAGCGATGGGTGAGGAAAAGCCAGCAGGGGAAGCCCCTCCGAGGACAGACAGACGGACAGACGGACAGGGAGGAGCTCCCACGCCTCTCCCCTCCCTGCCCCACACCTCTCCCGGCAGCTCAGAAGTCGCTGAGGATGCTGATGTCGGCGAACTCGGCGCGGTACCGGCGCGAGTAGAGGCTCAGCAGCAGCGCCCACTTGAGAGCCATGGCACTCCACACACACGACAGGTAATAACTCCTGGGGTCAGTCAGGGCTGCCAGGGGGGAGAAAACAAGGAATCCGTGAAAATTCCAGCTCCTGGGAGCACTGCAAAGCTCCCTGGAACTCCACCGGGATGGGATCATTTCCCATTTCCCATTTCCCATTTCCCATTTCATTTCCCATTTCCCATTCCCCATTTCATTTCCCATTCCCCATTTCATTTCCCATTCCCCATTCCATTTCCCATTTCCCATTTCCCAGCTCTGCCACCCTCACCCAGTGCTCGCCCAGTTCAGGGATTGGATTTGTAGGAGTTCCTCAAGGAAACCACCCCGAGTTGAAGTTTATTTCTCACTCCTCCTCTGGGAAAAAAGGGGGAAAAAAACCCAATTCTTCTTTCTAGAGATGTTTTTCTTGCTTGGTGGGATCAATATTTAAGAGCCATTAATATTTACTGATCCCCTGTGAAGGTTGTGGGAATTCCTCAAGGAAACCACCTCAGTTTATTTCTCACTCTTCCTCTTCCAAAACTTCACATCGAAGAGAAAAAGGGAAAAAAAAAAACCCCAGTTCTTCTTTCTAGAGATGTTTTTCTTGCTTGGTGGGATCAATATTTAACAGCCAGTTAAACAAACAATCATTCCCAGATTTTTGGGGAGCTTTGTCACGGAAATGAGGAAATTCCCAGGTTTTTTGGGGTGGTTTGTCATGGCAATGATGAAATTCCCAGGTTTTTTGGGGAGGTTTGTCATGGAAATGATGAAATTCCCAAGTTTTTTTGGGGTGGTTTGTCATGGAAATGATGAAATTCCCAAGTTTTTTTGGGGTGGTTTGTCATGGAAATGATGAAATTCCCAGGTTTTTTTGGGGCTTTGTCATGGAAATGAGGCAATTCCAAGTTTTTTGGATGGCGGGGTGGCTGTGACATCCCTGCAGCCTCTGTCCCCAAACGAGGAGGTGGCAGGAGCACTCCCCAGCCCTGCTCTGTCCCCTGAGTCCCCTCCCAGTATTCCCAGTCCCTCCCAGTACTCACACTGGTGCTGGGTGATGGCCAGGGCCAGGAAGGCGCAGAAGCCCAGCCCGGAGAGGGCAGAGAAGAGGATCCCAACGCACAGGAAGAACCTCAGCCCTTTTAACCAGGTCCTCCAGTAATCCTGCAGGTACATCACATGCGTGATTAGGGCCCAGAGCGCCAGCACACCTGTCCAGGTGACAGCAGGGACATCAGAACGGCACCCACGGACAGGTGAAACACAGCCTGACCCCCCCAGAACACCTGGGAACATCTGGAAACACCTGGGAGCACCAGCACACCTGTCCAGGTGACAGCAGGGACATCAGAACGGCACCCAGGGACAGGTGAAACACAGCCTGACCCCTCCAGAACACCTGGGAACATCTGGGAGCACCTGGGAGCACCCAGGAACACCCAGGAACACCTGAGAGCACCAGGACACCTGTCCAGGTGACAGCAGGGACATCAGAACGGCACCCAGGGACAGGTGAAACACAGCCTGACCCCTCCAGAACACCTGGGAACATCTGGGAGCACCTGGGAGCACCCAGGAACACCCAGGAACACCTGAGAGCACCTGGGAACACCTGGGAGCACCTGGGAACACCCAGGAACACCCAGGAACACCTGAGAGCACCAGGACACCTGTCCAGGTGACAGCAGGGACATCAGAACGGCACCCACGGACAGGTGAAACACAGCCTGACCCCTCCAGAACACCTGGGAGCACCTGGGAACACCCAGGAACACCTGGGAGCACCTGGGAATACCAGGACACCTGTCCAGGTGACAGCAGGGACATCAGAACAGCACCCATAGACAGGTCAAACACAGCCTGACCCCTCCAGAACACCTGGGAACACCCAGGAACACCCGGGAACACCTAGAAAGACCCAGGAGCACCAGCACACCTGTCCAGGTGACAGCAGGGACATCAGCACAGCCCCTCAGCCCCTCCAGCCCAAGGCATCCCTGCAGCTGCCAGGACCTGCTGCGCCTCAGGCCCCCCTGCCCACACTCAGGACAGGCTGGATTCCCACCCTGGGACCCCCCAGCTCCATGACCAATCCCACCCCGTGCTGGGGGTCCCCAGGCTGGCGGGAGGGGTTTGGGAGAGGGGAGGATGCCACGAGTGCAGAGTCATCGCTCCCCAAATGCTGTGGCAGGGTCTGGTGACAGAGCTGAGCCCTCAACTTCCCCAAAATCCACCTCCCCCACTTCCTGCTGGCCCAGGGCTCCAGCACTGCCGAGCCACATTTTCGAAGGAATTGGGGAACTTGGGGTTTGGAGTCAGCAAAAAGCTGCTCCCTGCTGAGGCAGCCTGGGTGACTCAGCAGAACTGAGCTGAATGCTGAGTCAAGGTTTGGGGTTCCCACCCCAAAATTGCTGCTGCCACCCTGAGCCCCTCGAGTTCCCCTGACCCCAATCCAAACACGGATCCAAACCCCGATCCAAACCCTGATCCAAACCCTGATCCAAATCCCGACCCTAACCTGATCCAAACCCTGATCCAACCCTGATCCTAACCCTGATCCTAACCCTGATCCAAACCCTGATCCAAACCCTGATCCAAACCCTGATCCAACCCCTGATCCTAACCCTGATCCAAACCCTGATCCAAACCCTGATCCTAACCCCAATCCTAACCCCGATCCCAACCCCAATCCAAGCCCTGGCCCAGCTCTCCAGGGGCAGCTCTGGACCAAAATTTCACCTCAAAAATCCAAGTTTTAAACGATTTTTCCTGGGAAATGAAATAAAAGTTGTGACTTATTGAAAGCTTGGCGTGATTGACTGCAGGAGATGGAGGTTTTCACCTCAGAGATTCCCCCAAATCCCCTCCTCCTTCCCAAAAGCACTTTGTCCCCAAACCCTGAGCCATGGGACAAAGCAGCAGCGCAGCCTGGACAGCTCCAGTCCCACCCTGGGTTAAAACAACACCCAAAGCCTTCCATAAAAACACAGATCCCTGTGGATTTACCCCACAGCCAAGGGCTGCAGTGAGCCTGGAGCAGGAGCTGCTCCATCAGACACAATCCGAGGATTTCCAACAAGGAAAACTCCCTCTGAATCCAACCCCAGGAAAAGGAAACAGCCCCAAAAATCCCCGAGTGAGCCACGGAGAGAGGAGCTCACAGGTATGGAGACAAAATCAACTCCCAGTTAAAACACAAAACCCTCCCAGCACCCCTGGAAGGAGCTGAAATAAATCCCAGAAGTTCAAAGCAGGCCTGGAAGCTGGGGCACAATTCCCTCCTCCCTACCAGACCTAAATATTTGGATAATGTTTGGGCTCTTTGAGCTCAAGAGAAAGGAACTTTTCCCTCTCTGCAAACATCCAAACAAAAACTGGGACAAGCAGGAGGTTTTGGCATTCCCCTGCTCCTCCCCGAGGGATCCTTCAGGGATGTTTGTTGGGAATGAGCTCAGCTCCAAGCAGGGCCTCGTGTCCCACACGAAGATGCCAGGGAAAAAACAACAAATCTGCAGCAGAGGCCAAAAAAAAATCCCCAAAATGAACCCAAAAAGCATGGAGTTATTCCACAAGGAGCTCCCCAATTCCAACATTCCTGCAAGGAGCATCCACATTCCAGCTCCAAACGTGTGGTGATGGCAAAGAAAATGAGGGTAAAAATGAAAAATAACATTAAAAAAAAACCCTGCAAACTCCCAGAAAACGGTGACCAATTCCAAGAATTTTTTTTCTCTGTGTGTTTACAAAGCTTTCAGTCCTTTTCCAGCTAAACAATCCCTTTTTATCCACTCCAGCTGCAGCATCAGCTGGAATGACCTGAAATCCCCACTCCAACAGGAGCTGGAGCTTTGCCAACTGAAATTTTGCCATTTCCATGTTTTCCAAACTTCGCCTCTCCTGGGGGATCCCCAGGAGCCTCGGCTGGGTTTGGAATAGGTCAAAAAACAGGGAGGGTTTCCCTGCCAGAACTGCTGGAGATCCACACTGAAATATTTCAGGGAAACAGCTCCGGAAGGAGAGGAACCTTTGGATTATTCTGGTGTTGCAGCTGATCCCGAGTTCAACTCCAACATTTCTCAGGCATCCTTAAAATTCCAAGAGCCTCCAAAGCCCCCCCAAGATTGGGTGGAAACAGAATGAAACCCCCAGGACAAGCAGGGAAGGATTTTCTGGGGTCGGGGATGGAGCTGCAGCCCACGCTGGGAGTTTCTGCCTCCATCCGAGGCCAGGATCAGTTTTGGGATGATCCCAAAAAGGCCCAAGTTTGCAGCCTGGAGATGCTGGGGATTGGGTTCTCACTCCCAAAGCCAACTGGAAGGACTGGAAGGGCTGCTCAGCACCTGGGATTCCATAATTACAGGGAACCAGCCCCAGCCTCGTTTTTCCCTCCGTGGAACTTTAATGTTAGCCTTGGATTTAATCAAAGTTTTCACTGTAAATAGCAGGGGATGAGCGGAATTTAGCACAGGCAGCACTGGAGGGTTGATTCCCAAGCAGGAAAGGTTCTCTGGGAGATAAGGGAGATATCAACAAACTGATAGCAGAGACAAAGGCACAGATTCCTCGGGATCAGGAGGAATTCTTCCAGCCAGGAAGTGTGTGGATAAACATCCCCAAACACAGATCCAAAGGCACAGCGGAGGCATTAAAAATGAGATAAACACAGACCAACAGGCAGAGTTTGGCTTAATCAGGGCACCTTAATGAGGATCTGCAAATTCCGCTGTCAAAATTCCACTGTCAAAATTCCACTGTCAAAATTCCTCCCTGAACACAAACACAGCAGAAAACTCCTTCACTTCCTCTTTCTCCTGCATTTCTGCTTCAAGACCCCCCCAGCTTCGTGTCACCCAGCAAAGCAAAGTGTGGGAATTCTCTGCTGAATGCCAGTTCCAGCTGGAATTAAAAGCTTTTTTTGGGGTTTTTTTGAGGGAGAGGAAGCTCAGCCCTACACCTCACACCCCTGGATCCTTTCTCAATTTTAACTTCACTTTCTACTCCTCCTCCTCCAGGAATTCAGCCAGGGAAGCCCTGGAGCTGCAGGACTCTGTCCTGCTCCAACCCAATCATTAACCCAGAGCCACAAACCCCCGGAATCTCCCAGATTTCTGGGCAGTTTTACCCTTGTGGCCCCAATGAAAATCAGGAGGATTTCTTGGCTTCCCTGAAAACTTCAGTGCCAGGGAAGGGGCTCCTCGGCCCCATTTCTGAACTGACACCGCCATAGCCCTCACAGCCCCCTCAAACCTCCCCTCAGCCCTGGGGAATGAGCTCCTCGCTCCCCTCACAGCCCTCACAGCCCCCTCAGCCCTGAGATCCCCCCTCAAACCTCCCCTCAGCCCTGGGGAATGAGCTCCTCGCTCCCCTCACAGCCCTCACAGCCCCCTCAGCCCTGAGATCCCCCCTCAAACCTCCCCTCAGCCCCGGGGAAGGGGCTCCTCGGCCCCACCATCACCCTGAACCCCCTCACAGCCCTCACAGCCCCCTCAGCCCCGGGGAAGGGGCTCCTCACTCCCCCCTCAGCCCTCACAGCCCCCTCAGTCCTGAGATCTCCCCTCAAACCTCCCCTCAGCCCCGGGGAAGGGGCTCCTC
>VZTN01019489.1:32663-43209 GCA_013400515.1 Erpornis zantholeuca | reverse complement strand
ACCAGGGTGGGATGGGCAGGGGTCTCTGGGGGGGGACAGTCGGGGGTCTCTGGGCTGGGACAGGCAGGTGCCAGCCCCGTGGTCCTGTCCTTGCGCAGAGATTGCCCCACAAGATCCGGAAGCTGCACTCGGCCCTGGAGAGGATGCTGGTGAGTGCAGCCCCTCCTGCTCTGTGTCCCTCCTCCTGCTCTGTGTCCCCTCTCCTGCTCCATGTCCCCTCTCCTGCTCTGTGTCCCTCTTTCCTGCCCCATGTCCCCCTCCCTGCCCCGTGTCCCCATTCCCAGTGGGATTTGTCCCAGGAGCAATGGAGGGGGGGGTGTTCCGCTGTCCCTCCTGTCCCCCTCCCTGTCCCTGCCCTCCCTGCTCCGTCCCCAGGACCCCTCATGGAACCACCGCGTCTATCGCCTGGCCGTGGCCAAGATGAGCCCCCCGATCATCCCCTTCGTGCCCCTCCTGCTCAAAGGTGGGTGTCCACTCTCGGCCTGGGCTGCTGGGGACCCTCTGGGCGCGTCCAGTGCTCCCCGGGACCACTCTGACCCCCCAAACCCCCCCCAGACATGACCTTCATCCACGAGGGCAATCGCACCCTGGCCGAGAACCTCATCAACTTCGAGAAGATGGTGAGTGGGGGGGGAACCTCTCCCTGAGGGTCCTGCTCTGCTCCCACCCCCCCGAGATGCCAAGCTGTGGCCGCTGGGGCAGCCCCCGAGCAGCCAGGAGGGTCCTGGGGTGATCCCAACCGGGGCAGGGACAGAGTTTTTGGAGATCCAAGCGGGGCCAGGTGGCAGCAGGTGAGTGACCCCCGCCCCTCGCCCACAGCACATGATGGCCAAGACCGTGCGAGTCCTGCAGCGCTGCCGGGGCCACGCGCACGGTGAGTGCTCCCAGGAGCTCTGGGGAGGGGGCTGGGAGTGTCCCCAGGGCCGGGGCTGAGCCCCCTCCTCTCTCTGTCCCCGCCCAGCCCCGCTGTCCCCGCTGCGGAACCGCTCCCCACACCGGCCCGAGGACCCCAAGGCCGTCAGGATCTCCACGTGTACGTCTGGAGTTCATCGCTCCCACCCCTAGCCCGGCCCTGGGCGACCCCCAACCCTCCCTGGGGGTCCCTGAGCTGTGGGAGAGGGGATGGAGGTGGAAGGATCAGGGGAGGGGGATCCATGAGCCGCTCTGGGGGTGGTGAGGAGGTGACGCAGGGCAGCTCAGGGGGATCCGAGGGATGATCTCTGTCCCTGCAGGATCTGTGGGATGATCTCTGTCCCTGCAGGATCTGTGGGACAATTGTGTCCCTGCAGGATCTGTGGGACGATCTCTGTCCCTGCAGGATCTGTGGGACGATCCTGGAGGGATGGAGAGGGTCACCAGGGGATGGAGGGGCCCTGACCTCATCCCTCCCCGCAGGCTCGGAGCAATCCCTGAGCGTGAGGAACCCTGTCTCCACCTGGGCTTACCTGCAGCACCTGAGGGCCATCGACAGCCAGAAGGAGCTGCTGCGGCTCTCCCGCGACCTGGAGCCCTGAGGGTGGCAGGGATGGGGGCCCAGANCTGTCCCTGCAGGATCCATGGGACGATTGTGTCCCTGCAGGATCTGTGGGACGATCCTGGAGGGATGGAGAGGGTCACCAGGGGACAGAGGGGCCTTGACCTCATCCCTCCCCACAGGCTCGGAGCAATCCCTGAGCGTGAGGAACCCTGTCTCCACCTGGGCTTACCTGCAGCACCTGAGGGCCATCGACAGCCAGAAGGAGCTGCTGCGGCTCTCCCGCGACCTGGAGCCCTGAGGGTGGCAGGGATGGGGGCCCAGAGCGAGGATGGGGGCCTGGAGCGGTGATTTGGGGCCTGGAGCGGTGATTTGGGGCCTGGAGCGGTGATTTGGGGCCTGGAGCAGTGATCTGGGGCCTGGAGCGGTGATTTGGGGCCGGAGCAGGGATGGGGGCCCAGCTGCCGGCAGCAGGGTAGCCCCTGGCTCTGCTCCTGGTGGCCCCGGGCTGTGTGGAGCTGGCCCCGAGCTCGGCTGTGCAGCCAGTCCGGCCCTGTGGGGCAGCCAGGGCCTCAGAGAGCTCCGGGCAGAGCAATAGAGGTATTTTTGTACTCATGGCTGAGCTCCCCGTTCTTCTCCGAGCTTGGGGTCACCCCCTGGACCCACTGGGGACCGATGGGACCTGGGGGATGGCCCTGGAGCAGCCCCAGAGGAGGTGACACAGCGCTGGCACCAGGAGGGGACAGGTCAGGAAATGACTGAGGAGTGAGGGAGAAGCCAAACCCGGCCCTTATTACACCAAACACCTCTCCCGTGCCAGCTGGCACCGCCCGGGGCACAGCGGGCACCGCTCCCTGCTCCGGGAGGGATCCTGGGCATGGCCCCGACTCCTCGGGGGCTCTTTGGGGTCAGCTCTCGGCTGCCCAGGTGGGGGGCACCAGGGGTGATCCTCTCCTCGGGGGGACACCCTGACCTGAGCTGCTCCCAAAGCACCGGGGCCGTGTCCCGGGAGAGCCCAGGGCTGGCTCTGGGAGCCTCCGGATGCCAAGCTGGCATCCTGGAATTGCACCAGGCCAAGCCAGAGGGACCTGGACCACCAGGAGCAGCCGCTACAGGCCACCCCCAGGCCGGCGAGGGTGGGGAGAAGCGTCCGGAGCTTTCCCGGTGCTGCTGGAGGCTCCAACGAGGCCGATCCGTGCCGGGGAGGGGTGGGGGGGTCACGGCCTCCAGAGCTGAGTTAGGAGAGCTCATTACCCCCAATTCGTGAGCTCCCAGTGAGCTCCCAGTTCGCACCAGTTGCCCGGAGCGCGAGGCCCAGTGAGGGACCCGGGTGTGCCCAGTTCAGCCCAGCTTGGACCCGCGGGGCTGTGGGTGGGCAAAGCCCTCCCCCCATGGGACCCTCCCCCTTAACCTGGGCCCCCCCCGGGGGTCAGGCACGGGAGCTGCGGAGCGAGCCCGGGATTCTGGATTTACCAGCCCTCCTCCCACTGCGGGCAGCCTGTAATTAACCGCGCGCCTAATGAGTTTTGGGGAAGTTTGGGTGCAGCCCTCCCGTGGAGCCCTCGCTGCCATCACGCCCCTCCCTCCCTCCCTCCCGCGGGACCCACAAATAGCAGGGAGCGCCGGGGAGCTCCGGCATTCCCAACCCGCTCCCGGGACAGCTCTCCCTCCTCCCGAGGGACCATGGAGCCCTGGATCCTCCTGCTCGGGGCAGGAATTGCCCTGGGCTGCGTGTCCGGCCGTGAGTAGGGGGCTGCGGCGTCCCAGGGGATGGGGCTGGGGGTGCAGCCCTAAACCAGGGCTGGGGGTGCTGCCCTAAACCAGGGCTGGGGGTCCTGCCCTAAACCAGGGCTGGGGGTGCTGGGACAGCTGGGTCCTGCTGGGGATGGTCTGGTTGGGCTCCACGCGAGGAGAGGACAAGGATTTTCCACACTGGAAACTCAGCCTGAGGTGGGGGTGGATTATTCAACTTCCCTGGTGTTCAGCCTGGCCCAGCAGTCAGATCCTGGTGTGTTTTGGTCTGGCCCTGCTTTGGTCCTGTGAAGCACAAGGAGCCCTCCTTTGGCTCCTCCTTTCCATTTATCCACGGAAAATTACAATTTTTTGGGTATTTTCGGATCCCAATCCCATATCCACCTTCCCCCCTGTGGCCACCGAGGCTGCTCAGGTGGAAAAGGCAGCAGGGACAAGGCTGTTGGCCCTTGCCCACCCCGAGGTGCCCAGCAGAGGCTCGGGGTTGCCGAGGGAGAGCAGCTCTGGCTTTAAGGAGGAGCTCGGGGCCGCCGGGATTTGGCTCCTGGGATCTCACGGGGATGAGGAGGTGCCGGCACCGCCGAGTTCTTGCACAAAACGTGAACTGTGATCCACTGGCGAGGATGGGATTTCATCACCCCCAACTCTGCCAGGAGCTCGTATCTGATGTCCTGGGAGCAGATGAGTCCCCTCGGGATGAAAGATGAGGAGTTTTGCAAGGCCAGAGCGCGGGAGAAGCTCCAAAGCAGCGTCAGGTTGGGAGCAGGAGTTTCCCAAGGGCTCCGTGCGAGTCCTGAGTTGTTCCAGAAGGAAAACCTGAGGTGAAGGTGGCTGGGAAGCTTGGCTGGCTCATGGTCAGTCCTGGCCACCTGATGGACCTGTCTGGTGGACCTGGAACCACTTCACTTCTCCTCGTGTGGGCAGTGGGAGATTTTCCCTGATTATCCCACAGGCAGGGGTCATGTTTGAGTTCGGAGAGCAGGAACTGAGGATTTGGGAAGCTCAGGTTGTCCACAGCTCTGTTCCAGGTTAATTTGTCCTTCAAATGTTCCCTTCTGGAGGTCAGGTTGGGTTTTGATCCATGTTTTCCTGGAGGAACAAGGTCCTGAGTCAGGCCAGGGGCTTGGGGATGCGGCTCTGGCTGAGCTGTGACTCACCCAGTGCCCGAAACCAAACTGGGAGCAATGGGAGAGCTCCGTCACCTTCCCAGTGCTGGGAGGATGGAGCTGGGCAGGGAATAACCTCACTCTCCTCGGCCAGAACACCTTTTAGGCAGAAGTGAAAATGACTTTGGGAGGGGAGAGAAAGGGAAATATTTGTGTGCTTTGTGCAGCTCAGAGAAAACCTTTGGGTGAGATCAGCCAAAAAACCTCCTCAGGCTGGACCAGCCAAGTACCCCTGGGGGGGCTGGGTTTGGCTGTGCCACCTCCTCCTGTCCCAGGCCACCATCCCTGCGGCGTTTCCAGCTCTCCCTGCAGCCCCAAAAAGATCCCAAAATCTCCAAGAGCCTCTCTGATCATCCAACCGCCCTGCAGCGATTTAGGGCCGATTTAGGGATTTTGGGGTCATGTCTGAGTGAGGAGGAGGAGGAGCAGTTCCCCTTCCCTGAGACTCCACAGCCTTCCCGTGGGATTCGGGATTCAGGATGTGGGATCTGGGATCCGGGATTTGGGATTCAGGGTTTGGGATTCAGGATTCTAGATTTGGGATTTTGGATTCGGGGTTAGGGATTCGGGATTTGAGATTCGAGATTTAGGATCCGGGATTTGGGATTCGGGATTTAGGATCCGGGATTTGGGGTGATGCTGATCCCGCCCCTCCGAGGGCTCCGCAGAGCTCCCGGCCCCGCTGAGTCACGGCAGCGCGGGGTCGGGGCCGTGCCGTGACACGCTCGGGCTGCTGTGACACCCCCGGGCCACCCGGGACCGGCACCGGGACCGGCTCGGCGGTGACGGGGCTGTGTGGGACGCTCCTGCCTTGCACAATCCCTTCGGGATTGCTGCTGGAAGAGGAGCCTGGATGAGTGATCCGGGGGGATTTATCCCAGCGCCGATCTGGGATGGGTCTGGGAATGGCGGGGGGGGAGGGGGGCTCGGCTGCCAGGCCCGGACTGGGCAGACTGGGAGGGTCTGGGCACCGCCAGCTCCTCCTTGAGCACCCGATCCAGGGGATGTCCCTTCCCTCGAGGTTGTCCCGGTTCTTCTCGCGGAGACCCTGGAGAGCCTCCCTGCTAAACCCTTCCTGTTGGCAGAGGATTTGCAGGGAATGGGAAAGCCCAGAGGGAAAACCGAGCCAAGAACACCCCCAGGAGCTGGGGCTGGGGGGGTTTCGGGGGGCCCGGGTGACGTCACCGAGCACAACTAATTGGGGCCAAGTTCCAAAGGGAACAAACAAAGGACGCGGGCGCCGAGGGAAGGCGGCGGTGCCGGGGAGTTTGATGTCACCCTCACGGCCTGGATGTCACTGTCATCGCCTGGATGATGTCCCGGGACAGGATGTGCCGCATCAGGATTTGCCCCGGGGCCACGTTTCACCCTCCGGAGCCCGAGTTGGGCAAGCCCGCGGTGCCTCAGATGCCGAGAGATTGCGGCTCCGCCGAGGAAAGCAACGCCCTCTCCTCCAGGGATCCCTTTGCTGGCCGGGACACGGCAGCTGGCACGGCCTGGGACAGTGCCACCCTGCCGGGACAGTGCCACCCTGCCGGGACACCGCCACCCTCCTGCCGAGGTGGCTTTTTTTGGGCTCCTTCTGTCCCGTTCCTCCCGTCCGGAGCAGGGAACTCCTTCCTCGGGGCTGTCGCAGGACAATCCCAACTCCTCGGTGGCTTCCAGCTCCTCTTTGCTGCACGACGAGCGTCGCTTGTCCCTCTGAGAGCGTCCCCTGTCCCCTTCAGAGCGTCCTTGCTGCTATTTTTAGCTTTGTTTTGCTGCCCTGCGTCACGCGGCAGGTGCTCAACAACTCATTTGTTATAAACAGCTCGGGAAGGAGTTTTCCCAGTTTTCCCAGTTTTCCCAGTTTTCCCAGCAGGAGGAAGGATGCAAACGAGGGTGCCTGGAATGCGGCAGCTCCTCCGGGGGGGCCTGGGGCACTCAGGCTCATCCCGGGATCCTGGGGTGAATCACGGGGAGCAGCTCCGGGGGGGACACCCCTGAGGTGTTCCCCGGTGTCACCTTGGGGTGGTGACATCCAGGGGGGGGACACCCCTGAGGTGTTCCCTGGTGTCACCTTGGGGTGGTGACANGATGCAAACGAGGGTGCCTGGAATGCGGCAGCTCCTCCGGGGGGGCCTGGGGCACTCAGGCTCATCCCGGGATCCTGGGGTTAATCACGGGGAGCAGCTCCGTGGGGGACACCCCTGAGGTGTTCCCTGGTGTCACCTTGGGGTGGTGACATCCAGGGGGGGGACACCCCTGAGGTGTTCCCTGGTGTCACCCTGGGGTGGTGACACCCACGGCCCATGAGGAGTGACCCAGGTGACAAAGATCCCGCATGGCTTCGGGGCTGCAGGAGAGCCCTGGGAGGGGACAGAGGGAGGGCTGGGGGTGCTCCAGATGAGGGCGTGGCCACACTGAGCCCCTCCTGAGGGCCACCCCCTGTTTGTGTCCCCCAAGACCTGTACACGGCCCCCGACTCGTGCGAGGGACGCTGCGGGGAGCCCTTCAGCGAGGAGGACGAGTGCCACTGTCACACGGAGTGCGAGAAACACCACAACTGCTGCGAGGACCACGAGAGGCACTGCGGGCCCGGTGAGCGCCCGGGCACGGGGATTTAGGGGTCCCCTCTCCCTGCTGAAGGTGCCAGGGGTTGGTGCTGAGCCTCTGCAGGCTCTGTGGGGTCCCCATCCCCCTGAGCTCCTTTTCCCGTCGGCTCCGCAGGTGGGGAAGGGGCCGAGGATGGAGCTCGAGCCCGCGGTGAGTGAGGAGGGAGAAAACCTCCCCCAAAGTGCTTCGGGGTGTCCCCCCCGTTCCTCTTCCTCGGGGTGTCACCCCCTCTTCCTCAGGGTGTCACCCCCTGTTCCTCGAGGTCTCACCCTCCTCTTCCTCGGGGTCTCACCCTCCTCTTCCTCGAGGTCTCACCCTCCTCTTCCTCGAGATGTCCTCCCCGTTCCTCGAGGCGTCACCCTCCTCTTCCTCGAGGTCTCACCCTCCTCTTCCTCGAGATGTCCTCCCCGTTCCTCGAGGCGTCACCCTCCTCTTCCTCGAGGTCTCACCCTCCTCTTCCTCGGGGTGTCCCCCCTTGTTCCTCGGGGTGTCCCCCCCTCTTTCCTCGAGGTGTCCCCCCCTTGCCAGCAGTGGTGTCCCCTCCCCGGAGCCAGGGCACACGGGCAGAGGGAGCTGGGGGCAGGACCCAGCTGGGTTTGCATCCCCTGCCCACCTAAAACGCGGGAAATGGGGAGGGGAATGATCCCAGCGGATGTGGGAGAGGGGAATTGATGCTCCCCACGTCCCCATGGCCACCTCCTGTCACCTTGGGGTCGGTGAGGGTCGGGACCCCCTCCCCCTGCACCCCTTGGGCCTCCATGTCCCCACGGGTACATCCTCACTTCTGATCCTGCTGGATCCCCTTCGCTTCTCCACGGATCCCGGAGCTGTCCCCAGCCCCTGCCTGTCCCCACAGAAGGATTCTCCAGCAGCCGCGATTCCATCACGGACCAGGAGCTGCTGGAGCTCTCGGAACAGCTTTATGGGGTGGATCACAACAAAGCCCGGCCCGGCGACATCGCCATCAACCCCCAGCACCGCGCGGGCCCCGACGAGACCGGCGACAAACAGGACCTGTCCCCGCAGCCGTGAGTGGCCCCGGGGGAGGGACAGCGACCCAGAGCTGGGCGGGGTGGGCAAGGGAACCGCAATTCCCCGGCCCCGCTCTCCCCCAGGCTCTACAAATACGTGAATGAGGAGCTCTTCTCCAAGCCCACCTACGCCAGCTTCATTAAGCTGCTGGATAATTACCTGAGGGCCACGGGCAGGGAGGAGGAGGTGACGGCCGAGGAGCTGCGGGAGCAGGAGCGTTTCCTCGAGGAGGTGATGAAAACAGAGCTCATGAAGAAACTTTTCGCCTTCCTGCGGGGAAAAAGTGAGTCTGGAGCAGGGCAGGGCCGGGGGATGGGGGAATGCCGAAGGGAATTGGGAATTCTCGAGGGACAGGAGTGGGGAAGGGATGGGGGAAGCCCAGCTCAGCCTCTCCCGCTGCTCCCCACCTTTCCCCGCAGACCGCTACGGCTCCGAGCAGGAGTTCGTGCAGGATCTGAAGGAGATGTGGTTCGGTCTCTACTCCCGAGGGGATGGAGAACAGGATTCCAGCGGCTTCGAGCACGTGTTCTCAGGTACAGCCCTCACCGGGGCCGGGCCCTGCTCAGCCCACGCCGGGAGCTCATCCCAGGCTCCTGTTTGTGTTCAGGGGAGGTGAAAAAGGGAAAAGTGTCCGGATTTCACAACTGGATCCGCTTCTACCTCCTGGAAAAGCAGGGAGTTGTCAACTACTTCAGCCACAACTTCGATGGGCCGGTGAGAGCTCCAAACTGGGGCACCCCAAATCCCATCCCACTGGCAGGGATGCTCCCCCTGCCCCATCCCCGATGTTCCCCCATATCTCCCGGGCTGGGAAGGGCCAGGACAGACAATGCCAGGGGCAAGAGAGGTTCCCAAGCCATGAGAGGGAGATTTGAAGCTGGGGGGGCTCTGCTGGGACCCCTCAGCCCTGCTGGGAGCTGCTCTGGATCCTCCCTGGAGGGGCTGTGAGGATTCCCAGTTGGGCTGTGAGGATTCCCAGTTGGGCTGGGTGTGGGTTCCCAGCCCTGCTGCCCCCAGAGCAGGTTTGGGGTGACCCCAATCCCCCTCCCATCCCAGTGGGACACCTACCCCGATGTGCTGGGGCTGCAGTTCAGCTGGGATGGCTTCTACAAGGAGGTGGGCTCGGCTTTCATCGGCTCCAGCCCCGAGTTCGAGTTCGGCCTCTACTCCCTCTGCTTCCTCGCGCGGCCAGGCCGGGCGTGAGTACTGACCCCGTGTCCATCTGTCCATCCTGGGGCTGTGAGTACTGACCCCATGTCCATCTGTCCATCCTGGGGCTGTGAGTACTGACCCCGTGTCCGTCTGTCCATCCTGGGGTCAGACTGGGTGTGAGTACTGACCCTGTGTCTGTCTGTCCATCCTGGGGCTGTGAGTACTGACCCTGTGTCCGTCTGTCCATCCTGGGGCTGTGAGTACTGACCCTGTGTCTGTCTGTCCATCCTGGGGCTGTGAGTACTGACCCCGTGTCCGTCTGTCCATCCTGAGTGCGGCCCTGGGGCCATCGTGGCCTCCCTGAGCCCCATCAGGGCTGGGGCTTGCCCCGAGTTTGGGGCACCGCGGGTGGGGAGGGACGGGGATGGGGTGAGATGGAAATGGGGATGGGGGTGAGATGGAAATGGGGATGGGGTGAGATGGAAATGGGGACGGAACAGCTTCGCTTGGGGACACCGAGAGCATCCCGGAGCTGGGAGTGTGGGATGAGGTAAAACCAGGGCCTCACACACGGGGACTGGGACAGAGCAACAGAGGATTCCACCAATGTGGTTAATCATGCGTTCTCCCTTCATTATCTTGAAAATGGAGGATTATATAGGAATTCAGATAGTTTACAGTTACAAGTGCTTTCTAATCGGTGTACAGAGTGAGAAAAAATACAAACATTTTCAAAGTTAAGGCAGCTACCGCGATTACAGTACAACTCTCCTATCTAACACCTAAACACACCTTAATTAGAATTTCCTGCTGCGCCACAGGCTTTATAACTTCAACACAGGCCTAAATTCTGAGGCCTACCTAGACAGCTCAAAACTCATTCTGTTATACAATCACGTCCCAGACCCCTAAGAACCCTGGCTGCACTGAGGGGCGCGGGGGTGGAGCGCTGGGGGTGTGGGCACACCGAGAGCCCCCCCGGAGCCCCCCCTGGGCACGGAGCGGGGCCGGTGACAGGCGCTGTCCCCACAGATGTCACCTGAGCCTGGGCGGGCACCGCCTCAGCGTCCAGACCTACCCCTGGACCAAGGCCACCTACGGCGGCGGCAGGAGGTTCATCGCCACCGCCTACGTGATGTCACCCTGAGGGGGGGCCGGGCTGGGGGGCGAGCACAGCTCGCTCCGAGGTCGCCCCCGCGCTGCTCGGGGCTGGTCCGGTCCCGGATGGGAGCGGCAGCGCTGCGGGCCCGGGGAGGGGTCCCGGAGGGGCCTGGGAGGGGCAGCGGGGACCGAGTCCTGCGGGGAGGGGACGAGGGGGGACCCCCGAGCCCCAGAGAGTGTGGCGGGGCCGGTGGCGGGCGGAGAGGGGCGGGGG